>BSBK01014048.1:0-57996 GCA_027943335.1 Chamaecyparis obtusa
GTTATTTGTTTTTTTCATAGAGTCTTAGAATCTCAACTATTAGATTGTCTCCCATGGGCTATTGGTATGGTTGACAATGCACAGTTTTTAGTCCTACTCACTATAAAAGAAGTGAGGATTACTACATTCTCTATGTTTTCTTTCAAATCCATGGGCCTAAATGGCTTCCCTCTAGCATTTTTTCTAGGAATTAGATAGGATATAGTTGGCCCGGACATGATTTTTGCAACTAGAGATTTCTTCATAATTAAAAATATTATTAAAGAATTAAATAGATTATTCATTGTGTTAATCCCTAAGATTAAGGATCTTCTCCCTCTTCATGGCTTTAGGCCAATAAGCCTTTTTAATATGTTGTAAAATTCTATAAACAATAATAGATTATAAAAACAAGTAGAATAGCACAAATGAGAGAAAAGTCGACTAGGTCAATAAACAAGAGAAGCAAAGTACATATAGGAAAATTCAATAGGTCAAATCAAAAGTCAAACCTAACAAAAAATGAGTGGTGGTGATTTTCCTCCTACTAAAAATAGAATGAGGTGTCGAAATAGAATTGACACCTCTTTAATCAACTCCCAAATGATGACGACTTGTATGAACAAGTGCCAAATTTGCATAGATAACTAAGTAGGATTAATTAAGCCTAAGTATAAATAAAATAAATATAATAACATATGGTTTATAAAAATATTTTTTAGAGACTTTTTTAATAGGATTGAACCCATATTAGATAGCCTGATTAATTGTATCAAAAAAAAATGTCCGTAGGAGGAAAATCCTCAACGCCGCCATTACTACCCATGAAGCTTCCCTCTCTATAGAGAAATGTAGGTTTCTAAGTATGGACTTAAAATTGGAAATATTCAAAGAATACAATAGGGTTAAATGGGACTTTCTTTTCAAAGTTCAATAATGGTTTTCCTTTGACATGGGAGTATTTTCCCTTGTCAAGGAATGTGTGACCATGATCTATTATTTTTTCCTATTTAATGACGTCACAAAGAGTTTTTTGGTGCCTCTAGAGGTATCAAATAGGGTGATCCTTTGTCCCAACCTATTATTATGAGCTGGTTGAATTTTTATGGAGAAACTTCTTGCGGGTGATAAATGAGAATAAACTCCTTGAATTGTATCCTTATACTTCCACCTTGTCCCTTGTTATCCTATAGTAGTTTTTCAATAATACAATCCTCTTTGGTATTGATTTGGTGCTTGAAGATAGAGCTTGGAAATGGTTACTCATGTAATATAATTTATAAATAACATCAATTATGTCAAAAAAAAAATTATTTCTTCAACACCTTTGATGGTCTCCAAAACAAAATCAAGAGTATTCTTGGTTATCAATGTAAAAATCTCACTAATACTTAGTTTTGGTTTCCGATCACCGTAAAAGGTCTCCAAATATTTTTGGGACTCCATTCTTAAGAGAACATAGTGTAAGATATCCAAATGAAAATGAAAAATTATTTGTAATTCTGGTAAATTGTATCTCCTAAAGAATTCTTTGTAACAGATCCTTATTTACTTTATTTGTCTTTTGCAAATATCTAATTCTTTGGCAAAAAAGGTTGAGAGAATTCAAATAAACTTTCTTTGGTCAGGAATGGAGGAAAAGAAGAGAATGTCACTTGTCAACTAGGGACTCTATTTTCTAGCCAAAGATAATGGGAGGACTAGCACTAGTAAAATAATAATAATATATGACTAATAAACTACTAAAAATTGCATATATATGGCTAATTTTGGTCGTGTGACCATTAGTAGTTTATGGTAGGTAATTTATCTCCATGACCAAATTTATGAAAAAACTATTTTAGTTATTGATTTGGTCATTGATTTGATCATTGATTCGGTCATTGACTCGGTCATTGATTTAGTCATTGATTTATTCACTAATTTAGTCATTAATTTAGTTATTTATTGTTGTTAACTATTCATTTATTTAGTCATAGTAGTGATTTATTTAGTAATATATATAGTAATTAACTTAGACATGTATTTAGTCATTAATTTAGTCATTGATTGGTCCTTTATTGAAGTCATGATAGTCATTTATTCTTTGGCGAAAAAGCTTGAGAGAATTCAAATAAAGTTTCTTTAGTCAAGAATGGAGGGAAAGAAGAGAATGTCACTTGTCAACTATGACTCTATTTTCTAGCCAAAGATAATGGGAGGACTAGCACTAGTAAAGAAATAATAATATATGACTAAATAAACTACTAAAAATTGCATATATATGGCTAATTTTTGTCGTGTGACCATTAGTAGTTTATGGTAGGTAATTTATCTCATGACCAAATTTATGAAAAAACTATTTTAGTATTGATTTGGTCATTGATTTAGTCATTGATTTATTCACTGATCTAATCATTAATTTAGTTATTTATTGTTGTTAACTATTCATTTATTTAGTCATGGTAGTGATTTATTTAGTAATATATATAGTAATTAACTTAGACATGTATTTAGTCATTAATTTAGTCATTGATTGGTCCTTTATTGAAGTCATGATAGTCATTTATTTAGTCATGATTGTAGTCATATATTTAGCCAATAATTTAGTTATATATTTTCATACTAAGGCACGATAGGATTATCATCCTTCTTGTAAAACAGTCACTCTTCATTAAGATGTCACCCTTTAAATTATACCATGTATCCTATGTTATCCTATAAACATATATTTCTACAAAATATAAAATCAAGTATTTGATGACAATGAATCAATGGTTAAGGACAAAACATCACTGCCTAAAATATTTACAAGAGAGGATTTATGACCAATGACTAGCTCTACAATCAGCTAAAATATCTACAATGACTAGTTGTATACTTATCTAAAATGAATTATTGTCTTTTAGAGAAAGAACCAACACTATAGTCATCAAATGAATAGGATTCATGGTCAATAAAAATATCGAATGTTTTAAATGATTTTTGTATAATTGGTGATATGTGGAGGGAATAAATAACCAATAAAAGACCATTATTGTTACAATAAAGATAAAATCCTTCTCAAAAGACCTATAGAAAATAGTCATAAAGTTTTATATATTTTTGATTTCTCAAGGGTATGATTGTTTGAAAATATATCGGCTTTTCTTTCAAGTTAAATTACTCTCTTTCAACTTGTCTATGACTCCTTTCTTCAAGAAATATAGTTGATTAAAGGAAAAGATAGTGTAGTTCAAAGATATCAAAATGACTTTCCAAAGGAAATAAGAAAACAATTACACCATGGAGAAGATAGTCCTTAGAACAAAGAGATAAAAAAATGAATCAAGAGAATTGAGTTGTAAATTGGATCTCAACTGCAAAAGGTATGCTATAAAACTTAAAATAAAGGGTATAAATATTGTATCTCAAGGAAGTCAGAGAAACCAATTTGACTTTCCTAATTGTCTATCTCCATTGTGCTCAATAATTGGCCAGATTATGCATTATTACAAGCATAATGTCTTTTGAAAAGAAAAAAAAGTTGAAGCCCACATACTATTTTTTAAATTTAAAAAAGATAAAGAATAATGGAACTCATCCAATGTCCCCAAAAGGATTTCATGAATAATTAGTCTACTAACAATATCAATGATTAATCAGACTTAGAAAAAATAGATAAGAGAGAAATGGATGAAAGATTTAGCACTAACACTAGAGTGGAATGATTTAAAATATAGTAGTCCAGCTCTAAAATGAATGAATTGAAGAGAAATCTTTGTTTGGAAAATAGATAGACAAAGTTAAGAATGAAGCAATGAAACAAAAGATCTTTGAAAGTATTGTTTCCATATCAGAGAATTATCTTAATTTTAGCTTCTTCAACTATTACATTTGTTTCATACCCATGTAGAGTCTGTAATGCACCTTCAAAATTTGCATTCATTCTTATCTCAGCTTCTTCCCCACATGAACATATGTCAATAAGATAATAGAAAATTATTTAGCATATCATGTATGTCAAACCAAGTATTTTAGGTTTAGAGTTTAAAACCGCTAATTGTAAGACTTGAACTTCTCAATTCCTCACTAGCCATCTTGGTGGTTCTGAGATAAATAATACCCCAAAAATCAAAAGGGCATGAGGAATTACACCAATGCCACCATTCAAAACTATTAAATCTCAATCTCTTTGAAGAGCACCATGAACTTTTGCCACTTAAAGATAGATTTTCCTCTTTGATTACATACCTATAATTTCCATAGGTCTTAATAGTGCAAAAAGTCGAAATAAATATGATATCATTATGCCAATATTAACAAAAAGATGTTTCATAGGAAGGATTCTTCAGCCACTTTTAGCTTATTTATAAAACTGTCTAAATCTCTGGCTCTACAATATATCAGTGTAATATTTTTCTCCTCTGAAAACCATGTTGAGATAATAATTTTAAGGGGCAATTAAGTGATTCAAAAGAAGATTACTTGATTTACAACATCAAGAAAATCCCCGTAGTTTCTTTAGACTTTCTTCAGCAATATATACAGGTACCTAAATTTACCATGGTGTAAAGAGATAATCAAATTCACGATAACATAAATAAATTATTCTCTTCGAAAAGACGTTCATAAAAAGTATAGGCATGTAGAAAAGATGATAAGATTAATGTGAATGATATCACTCCCACACCTAAGCCTATCAATAATCTACCCACATACAATAATGAAACATCCTACATACCAGAAAAAGGGAACAAGAGTGAATCAAATTTAGGCTTGTAGTTTCTATTTAGAAGCTGCCTACTTCCAAAATCATTTTAAGTTCTACCTTCACAAACATGTCTTGTCTATATATTTATAATTATCTATTTTGAAAATGGCCAATTTAAGTTACATAGAGATTTTAATGGAGACAACTTACATTTGCAAAAGAAATGGTGATCCATCTGACAATATTTGGGAAGGATGCTACTATTGTAAAATTAGTATACAAATTAGAAACCACAAAATAAAGGCAAAGAGAGACAAGTTTTAACGTGGTTTGCCAATTTGGCTACATCCATCAGAGAGTAGAGAAAATGTTTTATTCAGTCATTACAACTTGATTACATTATGATTTCCCCTCATATTTATACAGTAGTCTTCAAGAGAAAACAAAGAGTCAAACAAGAGAAATATGAAATGAATAGTCACAAAAGACGAAATGAATAGTTAGGCTTCACATCCAACAATCTACCACTTGAATTTAAACTCAAGCTGCAACCTCACATCTGGACAACCTCCCACTTAAACTCATCTTTCCCTTACCAAATTCCTAATAATAAATTATCTTCTTTCTCTTCTCTCCTTTTTACTTCCACTTCCAGATTATTTTTCTCTACCACATTCTCTAAACTTGTCTTGTCCTCAAAAGAAGAAGTTGCCTCTTATAGAGGCTCATCTTTTTTTTCTCTACAACCATCTGCCGTGTCTTCCCACCAAAGAGATTATTATTCTACTAACTAGTAAGCTCCCTTGGTAAGGTATCTTTGACATCTTCCCTTTTTTTTTAGGCTTGTTGTCTTGTCCTCGATAGAGATATTGAGAATACCATTGGCATTAAAGTTGATGGTGATATGAGGACACCCCTTGGAGAAGGGAAAATAATAGAGAGCTCAAATTTTAGTACTTTTTGGTTCTCCTACCTAATCCACATAAACATCTCTTTCCTATTATCCTTGCTTGCCTCCCCTGTGTAATGCCCAAAAATACACAGACAAAACACAACAACAATTTTTATTTTTTAAAGAACACTAAACGAAAACTATGGTTACACATACAAATCACTTGATGCGAAACAAGAGACATAATTATTAGTCACCCGACGTCTCATAAGGGGAATCATGGCATGTGCTGGTGTGCCAACATCCCTTATTCGTCGGACGATGTTAGGTGACATAATAATCCTAACTAGGTTTGATGTGAAAGATTCATTTTGATTACAAAAGTTATTTAATAATCATAATTAGGTAATTATTAATGGTAGGTTTAAGTTTCACTTGGTTTCCCCTAGGTTTAAAGTTGAAAGGATTAATCTCTAAAAGTCTATTTTTAATAAAAGCATTACTAAAGTTAACTCATTAATAATATTGAAATTAATACTCCATTTTATAATAAGGCCCTTTTTAAAAAGAAATCAAATATATATAAGGTGTTATAAAGTGTAGATCAAAGATTCAAACTATGATATAAATTTCCTCTTTAAGAAAATTTATAAGATAATAAACTAATTTCCAATATATTATCGTTATTCCCCTTAAGAAATTTTAAAATAATAATATAATTTTTCCCTTCTAATTCAATAATTAAAAAAATATAAAGAATAATAAGGTCATTAATTAATTAATATTTAAACAATATAATTGACAACTTAAAAATACATCTTATATATACCAATTTCTAAATCTCAATTCTCAAATAAATACAATTAATAAAAAGAATATATCAAATAATTTAATCTACATTAGTCTTTAAATTAATTTTAATAATGTTTTAAATGACAAATTTTAATAAATTCGATTTAGTACCAAATCAAAATAAACATCTCACAATACAATAATAAATAAAATATGTAAGAAAATAAAAGAGATAATAGATCTCTGTGTGGCCCACATGCTCATACAAAGGTATATGTGTGTGTATACACACATATGTACACTTGTGTGTGCATACTTATCTCCATCTTCTTCTTCCATTAGCTCCACTTGCAAGTAGGAAAAGAAAAGGGTAATGAAATGGCAAAATTAGGGTTTCTTTAGCCTTTTTAAATGGGGCCTAACCTTAATTTCAAATTAGGGTTAGGGATGCCACTTAGGAATTATTCTTTTTTTTTTTCCTTGCTCAATTTATTATTTATTTATGTATCAAAGGGGATATTCAAATGAATACCTAACAAAATTAATAAATAAATCTTAAGTTTTGGAAAATTAAATGGTTATTATTATTATATTATTGACCTTTTATCTTCTTTTAATAACTGGATTAATGGGGAATTAGTTTATTCATTAAAATCCCTAGTAGGGACTTAGGAGAATTAATTGCCCTAATATTTTGTAGTAATAACTTCTGAATAGAAATTTTAGTGTTTACTGATTTAAAACCCTAGTGAGAACATTAATAATGTTTAATGAATTTTAAATAAAATTATATTTTAAATCAAGGGGTACATTCAATATATTTTAAATCTGACATTTATTAATGTCCTTTTACCCCTATAGTTCTCTAACACTAGTATTTCAGGGCATTACAATAGTCTTGTAGATTAATCGAATTAAGATTAATATGGAATAAAGTTTAATTTAAGTTTTTGAAATAAAGGAGGGGTGAAAATTTATTCAAACTGAAAGAGAAACAAGAACAAACAGAGAAAGGGCATCAAACAGCCCTATTAAGATCAACCAAGTGATCAAGTTCATGGGACAAGCCCATCGGAAGTTGAGTCTTATCAACAATGTTCCAATTACACATATGGTTAGAAGCCCACTTCGCTAGACACTTAGCAACACTATTCCATTCCCTGGGAAAATGAGTGAAAGTAACAGACTCCAAAGAAGTACACAAATTATGAATCTGGTATGCAATCAAAGCTAACTTCCAACTAACAACTTCAAAATATTGTTGATTCAATAGACATATCACCACTTGTGAGTCAAATTCACAGATAAGCCTTCTCCAACCAAGGTCACAAGCATTCTTAACAGCATACAAAATAGTTATGGCCTCCATCAGGTTGTTAGTGTGATGACCTTTATAAATAGAAAACACAAACTGAACATCCCCCTTACTATCTCTACCAACACCAGCAATGCCAACAGGGCTTGGATTGCCCTTGGAAGACCCGTCTGTTTTGATTTTAAGAATACCCTTCTGAGGGGTACTCCACTTCCCCACCCTATTTATCTTTCGCAAGGGATGTCTACACATCTTTCTTGGTAGTTTTCCATGTGAGGGGAGAATATTTAGGTGATTATTGAAAATATCCTCCCCTGGTTCCATGGCCTTAGAAGTGTCACATTTTGCAAAAACAGTTTCCTTCAAAGAATGGAGAATTTTCCACCATAAGTGAGGAACCTCGAAAAACTCATCCTTAAAGATACGATAGTTCCTTTCCAACCAGATATGCCAAATAATAAAGGAGGGTCCAAGAGTCTAGGCAACTTAAAGAAATGAACTCTTGACAGGAGCCTTACCCTAGTGAGCAAAGAATTCTTCCAGTGAGGAAACATGCCAACGGGATTGGTTCCACACATTCCACCAAGAGTGCTAAATGTGTCTAGTGAAAGAGCATTGGAAAAAGAGATGAGAGACATTTTCTTCACTAGTTCGACATAGAACACACATTGAGGATCCTTGGAAGCTATGCTTGCATAAATTATCCCACACAAGGCACCGGCTATGGACCACCAACCACATAAAAAATTTACATTTGGGCCAGGAAAGCTTGTACCAGACTTGCTTCCACCAAGGCACCTAAATGTCCCCCAATCTCTGCCGAAGAAGCTCAACATATCCTCCAGACATTGAAAATTTCCTAGACAAATCCTCGCTATCCCAAGCAAGAACATCATTACCAACCAAAGTAGTACACTCACAAGACTAAAAAATCTAAAACAACTCCTTCCTATCCTCCTCAGATCCTCCTGGAGGCCTTTCAGAAGGGTGTTTCCAATGAAAGGAAGGAGCCAAACCTCTAACACACCCTATCTTATAAAAATCAACTATGTCCCAACCTACAACACTAAAATTTTGATAGAGGGCATGTAGCTGAGGATGAGTGGAAAGGATAGGAGGGTGCCCATCCCAAGAGTCAAGCCAAAATAAAGCTTGTGATCCCGAATGACAAATCCAAAAGAGACCATCTTTAACCAACTGACTCCAAACTTTAGTGTATTCCCAATCATGGATCCTCTCCCTTCTAGAGGAAAGTGGTGAACTTCAACCACATCAATATCTAAAAAATACTTATGGGTGAGAATACGAGCCCAAAGTTGATCCTGGTTAGTACACCAATGCCAATAAAGCTTTGCAGTGAGAACCTGTCCATTTAAAATAGTTGATTGTAAGCCAAGGCCACCCTCCTTCTGAGGTCCACACATTGTTTCCCATTTAACCAAACTCCATTTAGAAGCTGAAAGGTTCCCACTCTAAAGGAATTGACAAGACAAAGCATCAAATTCTCGAAGAAAATACATAGGATCAGCTTGAACAAAAAACCTGTAAATAGGAAGGGCTTGAATAACCGACTTTAACAGAGTCAGACAAGAAGCAGTGGATAGCCATCGATGAGTCCAATGATTAACCTTTTGTCATAGTTTAGAAAACAAAAATTGCCAGGAAGATCTAGGATGTCTACCAACAGTAAGAGGAATACCCAAATAAACAAAGGGAAGAGACCCAATCTGAAACCTCAAAATAGCAGCAATACGCCTCTGAATAGCCTGGGGAGTATTGAAGAAAAAAATGGAGGATTTGTTCTCATTAAATTTCTGTCCCAAAGCTGCAAGATACACATCTAAAGCATTCCTAAAAGAAGTAGCTTCCTAAAGACGGGCCTGTCCCAAAGTTTAATTTAAGTTTTTAGTTAAAAACTAGTTCATTAATTTAAGACTTGATAATGTTATTTTTATGAGGCCAATATATGTGGCTAGTATACTGGTCATCGTAAAAATAGCATTACAGCTTAACCTAAAATTATGTTAAAATCTTTAGTGCTCTTGAAAAATTAATGAATTATTTATATAAACATTAGAGTTTCTTTTAATTAAATTTTAATAAAAGAGTATAGACTTTTTCTCATCTTCAAACTCTATTAATATATGTTATGTCATACTTGGAGAGCTCAACATCCCCATCTATTCAATGAACTCCAGGAGGAAGTTCATGCCTAGGAGGGGAGGATGTGAGGTCCTACCCCGACCCATCTTAGCTCAACTGGTGTTTTCACACATAGAATATCTAGATGATACACTATTATGATGATATTAGACCTATTTTGATTATGACTTCATATCATTTAGCCATTATGTGATGATTTTACTTGATTATATTGACGATGATGTTAGACATACCTCTACATGATTATGTTAGATTCATACTGATTTTATGTTATGGAAAGATGAATGAGTTATGGATTCTACATTTTTGTTACGTTATCATTTGGATTACTAAAACATGATAGTTGTGATGTGAAATTTCTAAAGTAATAATTCTACAATTCTTTTAGGGTTACTCATTTAAGTGAAAATGAACTTACATTTCGATGCTTATAGAATTAGGGTATAATGTGGATTATGTTTATGATGAACTCATGAAATGCAGTTTCTCTATGTATTGTATTTAGATATTATTATAGATCCCGTTTCTCTTTCGATATGTTTATATATGCATCGATTTCATGAGATACTGACATCTGAATCAAGTGTGCAGGATTATGACCATGGTTGTAAATGCGGGGAAACAAGGATGGATCTATGGGAAAATAGTTTAAGGCCAAGGTCGACTCTAAGAAGAGAATGACCTCGTTGTTATGTGATTTTAATTTCGTAAATGTAATGCTTGAGTAATTGTTAATGTAAATGCTAATATGTGCATAATTTGATGTAATTATGAAATATCTAAATGTAAATGTAAATTATCCATTAGGCATGCCATGTGTGTAAATAAGTAATGTGATGTGTATTCCTTCTGTGTGGTGTCACATGACACTAGTGTAATGTGTTGGCATGCCTAAGTGGCAAGTGGACCCTACCTCACCCTTAGGTCACCTGGTGAGTCCCTATGTATGGTTAGTGGTTTGGAAAACCAAGGCAAGTGACATCACTTCCCATTTTCATGTGTAAACTTCACTTAGATTTTTGGAGGGTTAAATTGAGTCCTAGACTGTATTTAGGGTTAGTTTTAAATATCACAAGACATGTGCATAGTTTAGGGGGCCAACTTTTACCCTTTTCATTACCCAAGGCTTCCAAAATGCCTCTCAAAGTGAGCCTTCTTTGAGAGTGACAAATTTGAACATGTCTTCTAGGATAATCCTCTTCCCCATATCTTGAATTACATTCCATTTCCAAGCTTAGGGCAAGTGGCTAGTGAGAAAGAACCAAGACACCTAACTAACCTTGGGATGAGGGTAGGAGAGGAGGAATTTTTTTGAGCTATTAGGAAAAGAGACTAGGAAAGAGGAACACACTTCCACATTATGTAATCTTATTTTTGGGAGATGATTGACTTGGGAGAACTATAGGCTTGAAAAGGAGAAGGAAAGCTAGGAAAGAAAGGATTATCTCTTCATCAAATCCACCATTTCCATAGCTTGAGGAAAGGTAGGTGTATCTACCATGAAAGTGTTTATGTAAATGTATTGTGAAGTTAATTCTATTGTGAAAATTTGTAGTGTTTGGTTCTCATTTTATTTTCATGAATTTTTCTCTTGCTTCCTCCTTGTATGTTGTGAGTGTATTGTTGGTGTGCAAGACAACTCTCATCCTTGGGAGGATTTGAGAGTGTCTTGGTGTGAAGGGCATAGTTGAGAAATCCTTATGTGTAGACCTTGGATGTATGGGCATCTTTGAAGCGTACTTGAGTTGTAATTTGGAGGCCATAAGGGTTGTGATTGATGCTCCATGTGATAAGCTAGTATGTTGGAAATCAGCCTTGTGAAGGCATGTAATATTGTTTTTGTAAGTACTTGATTTTTTTTAGTATGGAATCTCCATAAGTGATGATTCCACCTTCACCCATTTTTGGATCAATTATGATCCTTTGTGCAATCTTGGGAATGGGAGTAAATATGTGTTTGTTCTTTGTCTCATGAAGTTGAGCGTAAGTGCACAAAGATGGGAGACCAAAAAGGGGGTATAAGATGCCACTTTTTTTCCTGAAATCAACAAACTCTGAACTTCAACAAGAAATTGAAGATAGTTAGACTCAAAATTTTAAGATGCGACAAAAATAAGAGTTGTAATACTCTGAATCTAGTTCCTAAACTACTAACTTATTTTTAAAATGGTGTAGATTAAGGCCTTAAAAAAGGGGGAGCACAAAAAGTGGTCATGTTTTTTGTCCAAAAACATAACATAGTGTCTGGTGTGCTCCCCCTAAAATGTAAACTTTTTTTTTGAATTTTTTTAATCACTCCAATGAGAAGTTAGCTAACACCAAATAGTTTATCCCAGATTTTTTTGGTAATTTTTTGATGAACGTATAATTTTTGATGAATTTACGAAGTGCACACATCCTGAAAACATGAAATTTCTGTGTGGTCCCCCTAGAAATCATTTAAAACTAATCAAAAATTAAATTAAATTTTCTTTAAAGTGTGTAGAATGGATTCTAGTTTCTAAAAATGTAACTTATTGCAAAATTCGATGAACGAGCCAAAATCTATGCCCAAAATACTGCATGTTGATTTTTTACAAAAAATGGACATACACACAAAAGAAATTAGAGTTGAAAAACTTAACATAATCAGAATTCAAAATAAATTATATGCTTAGATAGCTAACAGAGAGATTTGCAATATCACATCGTCTGATTTTTACATTCTTGAGCCACGAGTAAACCTAACAAGGAGCACACAAAAAGAGATGTCATTTTTTTGTATGTCTCCTGGAAAACACGTCTCAGGCCTATTTCAATCATCCAAGCCTTTGGGTTGGATCTCCAAGGAAAATCCAAGCCTTAGGATTGGTAAATTCAAATCATTTACACAGCATGCATGCCCTAAAGCGCACACACCCTATAGGGCATGCACACTATGTAAATTTATGGTTTTCATAGCGCACTCATGCTATGAAAATCATAAATTTACAGAGGGCGTGTGCCCTATGTAAGATACAGATTCACATAGTGAGAGGAAGAGAGAGAGAGAAAGAGAGAGAGTGCTCACTCTCTATCTCTCTCCCACCCCCATACTCTCTATCTCTCTCCCCCTTATCACTCTCTCTCACCTTCTCACTCTAACCTTTTGTATCTCTCTCTCCCTTCTCTCATCTCTCTCTCATCACCCTCTCTCTATCTCTCTCTCTCCCTCTCTCCCCCATACTCTCTCTCTCTCTCCCTTCTCTCCTCTCTCTCTCATCACCCTCTCTCTATCTCTCTCTCTCCCTCTCTCCCCCATACACTCTCTCTCTCTCTCTCTCTCTCTCTCTCTCTCTCTCTCTCTCTCTCTCTCTCTCCCTTTTCCCTTCTCTCTCTCTCTCTCTCTCTCTCTCTCTCTCTCTCTCTCTCTCTCTCTCTCTCCATTATCTATCCCTCTCCCCTTCTCTCTCCTTACCCTTCTCTCCTACTCTCTCCATTCTCTCTCCCTCTCCCCTTCTCTCTCTCCTTACCCTTCTCTACTACTCCATTCTCTCTCTCTCTCTCTCTCTCTCTCTCTCTCTCTTTCCCTTTTTCTTATTTTACATAGGGTTATGCCCTATTTAAGACGATGCATAACATCTTTTTTTTTGTATAGGGCGTACGCCCTATAGCCCGCTCGCACTATGTAAAACTAGAAGAAACGATCTTATTTTCCAAGGATCTCATGAAAGAGGCCCACTTTTTCTTATGCTATCTTAATTCTGCATTTTCTCTGACAAGTTTTCACTTTTCATGGTGTTGATAGTGACAAATCAACATTGTTTTGCACCATAGTGACCATTTTTTGCTTTTCACCATCATGAAAGTCAATTATTGAGGATAAATTTATCGATTGAGGTAAGTTTTTTTATTTTTTTACATGTCAAATGTGAATAAAGAGTGTTTTGGTTTATAATTGGTATGATATAGACTTGTTCAATACATAATTTGATATAAGTGTAATAAATTTATATTATTATTTGTCATATTGTAAGAGGTTTATATTATAATTTGACTTATTGTTTTACATTTATATTATATTTTGAAAATTGTAATCAGTTGATATGTAGAAATCATCATCATGCCAAGGAAACGAGAAAAGAATTTAACACAAGAAGAGCATGAAAGAGACAAAGAGAAGAAAAGGGAAAGAATGAGACAACTTCATGAACAAAAAAAATAAGATACCATAGAAGAAGATTTTTCTTTGGATGAGGGACATGAAACATCAATAAAAAGTAAGAGAGAATTGGAATTGGAATAAAAAAGACAATGAATGAGAAACTTGCATGCAATGAGACAATTGAATTATGAAGATGCGAGGACATCATCTACGAGTTCCCAAGATCAAGAGACATCATCATCCAATGTTCGAGGCACACCAATGTATCATGTTGAAGGCACACTGTTGTCTACTTCTGAAAGTGGAGGCACACCAATGTATCATGTTGAAGGCACACCATTGTCTACTTCTGAAGGTGTGGGCACACTCTTCTACCATGTTGAAGGCACACCATTATCTACATCCCAAGGTGTAGGCACAACATCATCTCATGTTGAAGGCACACCATTATCTACATCCCAAGGTGTAGGCACAACATCGTCTTATGTTGAAGGCACTCAAGATGGTACGCAATTCACACATAATGTTTTTTATGCTCCTAGAATTATTAAATATAGAAAGCCAAAATATTTGATTGATATTGATACTAACATTTTGCAAGCAATGCCTGACAAGATTCCCAAGTGTACTTGTCAAAGAAATGTTAATCATATTTGGAGATCATTTTTTGAGAACTTAAACATGATAGGAAGATGTCAAATATTTGTTGAAATGATGAGAAATCTAAAATTTAGGCCCATCATGAAAATTCTTGGGCTAAGAATGATGGACGAGTCAAGTGAAAAATCTATTGTAAAGAATCTAATGATTGCATATGCGAATGTGGGTTCTACATCACACACGAAAGATAGTGTTGGTGTAATTAAGTATTTACTAATTACATTTTACTTAAGTTTACTTAGGATAATGCATTTGCATATTAGTTGTCTTTGAGAAACCTAGGAGTTTGCATTTCATTTTAGCACATGGTTAGGAGAATCTCCACTATAGGTGGTCATAGTTGTCTTCTCATACCTCTTTGTGTGTGAGATCCACCTTTAGTGATCTTATCACATTATCATCCTCTCATTGTTGCACATGTTGCACATACTTTCATGTACAATGGAGGATGATCCACCTTTGGTGGACATGTGATTCCACCTTATGTGGGTGATATCTTATCATCTCCTTATCATGTAGTCTTATTGCATTGCCTATATATTTAGGCACTCCTACATTGTAAAATCAATTTCATTGAATCTATTATTCATTGTTTGATCATTTGATCATATCATATTTTGTCTCTCTTGTGCTATCTCTTGAGCTTCTAGATCTTGGTTTCTATTCTTTGCCTTAGGAAAATTCTTACATGGTATCAGAGCGATATCAAAATTCTTACATGGTATCAGAGACAAAGGAGTCTTCATTGCATAGCCATTGGAGAGCGATCGATTGCTTCAACTTTTAGAGAGCCACGAATCAAATTTGAGATCAGCATTTTGTGGGAGCATTTTGAGCAAGATCAGACCTCACGATTGCATCCGGGTGGCTGTTTCCATAAATTTTGATTATAAATTTTCCTACCTTGGGCAAAAGTCAAATCTGAGGCAAAATTTTTTTGCAAATCGAACTTTTAAAAGCCCGATCTGCAATTGGATCAAGGTGGAAGACAACCCCGTGAGCAATCAACTTTACTTTTGGTTGGGGTTTCGACATATACAAAGGGCTAAAAAGCCCATTCCACATTTGATGTGGGATTAAATCCCAATCCTCATGCAGGCAGCTCGCGTACCTCCCAGCACCACCGCGTGTATCTCCCGCCCCCTCCATTGGTTCTCCACAGTGGCAATATAGAGCCCTAGGTTCCTCCACTCTTCGGTTACCCCCAGCGCCAACAGCGCAGCCAAAATCCCCCACCGCCGTAGTCTCCACCTCCACCACAGGATCCAATCCACTACTCGGCCAAACCCTGGCTGTCAGATCACCACCAGACTGTGGATCTCCACCGATGCCCAGCCCAAGCATCACTCAATCCAGCGCAACCCTCAGTAGTAGAACCATTGAAGCAGTCCCCTTTGCAGCTTCTCCGCCAGTGGCCTCTATGGTTCCACCACCACCGCGCCGAGATCCACCACTTCCTCCACTCGGTCAACGCAACCCACAACAGCCAATAGGAAAACGATGAGTGCCGGCACTGATCAAAGGGTATTTTTAAAAAAATAAATAAATTTTTAGCAAATTTCACTATGTTTAATTTGACGCCCGTCTAGATGTCATCGGGGCTATTTTTTGCATTGTGGTGACGGTTTGTAGGACGTCAAATTTAACATAGTATTTGCATCAGCACTTCATTAGGTGAAATTTGACGGCCAGGTGACCATCAAATCTAGGGTTTTTGCACTTCAGCGACAATCATTTGAACGTCAAATTTAAGCTCATAAAATTGGTGATGTCAGCAGCTTTCAAAAATTTACAGCCCAAACCATTTGCAGTTTGGATTTGGCAGTCCGACTTTGGGAGGCCATAACTTGGTCATACGGACTCCAAATTGAGTGCAATTTTTTTTTATTTTAGCTAAAATTTCTTGAATTTTTCAGTGGTGCTGTTCTTTTCTAGTTTTGGATCTTGGATTTTGTAGAAATTGTAGTTTTTGGTGATTGTACCTGTCTGCTCCTTGATTTTCCAACTTCAGAGGCTTCGTACAGGCTCATACGAACACATTTTATGGTGAATTTTTTTTTGAAAGTGCATAAGTTTTTATCTACTTTCTAGATCTGATATTAGTTTGGAGAAATTCTAAGTGGACATAGTACTTTCAGAATGTGGTCAATTTTGGCCTATTGAGGCACTTGTAATTGATTAGATCCTTAAGCGATCTGCTGTCCTATATTCTTGAGTCTGTTGTAGCTTCATATTTGTAGTTTTAAACATCAAAATCAAAAGTCCACTTTGATCAATTTTGTCAAGTGGCAATTGTACACGCACTAGCTATAAAGTGCCAAAATCATTATTTTGGGGGGGGTTCTTTGATTGAGTGAATTGGGGGGGTGTCTTGTGTGTTGGTGTCTTTCTTTTTGTGCTTTTTTCATTTCTGCATCATGTGTTCTATTGCAAAATTAACTCCACATAACTATGCTACATGGAAAGATAATGTATGGAGCAAGTTAATGGTTCAAGGTTTAAATCCTTATGTGGATGGTACAATTAAAAAACCCACTGATGATGATACTGTTGCAATAGATAAATGGTCACGAAGAAATTATAAAGCTTTAGGAGTCTTAAGAGAGAATATTTCTCAAGCTGTCATGTATCACATCAAAACCATAAATGATGCTAAAGATGCTTGGGATAAACTTGCAAAATTGTTTCGTAAAGTGGATGAGGAAATGGGATTCATAATTGAGATTGATCTCCTCAAACTAGAGCCCAGGAACTTTGACACAATCCAAGATTATCTCAACAAAGTCAATGACTATAGAGCACAACTTGATGATTGTGGTAATCCCATAAAGGATACGAAGTTGGTTAGTCACTTGTTGAAACATCTTCCTCCTGAATATGGAGCTTTTGTTTCAAGTTACAATACTCACAAGTTGACCATGGGTAGTGCCTTCATTAAGCCTTCATTTGAGTCATTTTTAAAAATGTTGGTCTTAGAACAAGAAAAATTGATTAGTATGGGGATTCTCAAGTCTTCAACGTCCAAGGCATTGGTGGCTAATCATGAGAGTCAAGGCAATCAAAGTCAAAAGAAGTAGAAGAATTGGAATTCTAAGTCTCAACAAGAAGGCACAACATCAACTTCCACACAACATGACACTTCTACATCACCTCCAAAGGGTGAATCTTCAAAGAAGGAGAAGTGGTTTTGTGCATATTACAAAAAGGATGGACATGAAGAACACTTTTGTTATAAGGACATTGATGAATCGAAGAATCTTCTTGCCAAGAACAAAATCAAATTGCCTTCTAGGATGTCTACCTCAACCTCTTCTTCACCAAATTTAGAAAAAGATAAAGGAAAGCCCGTCACGCATTTGTCACTCAAAAAGGACAAGCTTTGTATGCTACTTCAAGTCCTGATTCAGGTAGATGGCTTCTAGATTCAGGGGCTTCTCATCATATGGCTTCTTCACAGTCCATGTTTTCATCATTTGAGCCTTGTAAAGGTCCACCTATTTTGATGGGAAATCACACTTACATGAATGTGATTGGGAAAGGAAGTATTGATGTTAGGGATGGACACTTCAATGATGTGTTGTTTGTTCCACACTTGACCAATAACCTTCTTTCTATCTATCAGATCACAAATGGTGCTACAAAGAAGACTGTCTAATTTACACCTGATTTAGTTTTCATCAAGGACTTGGAGAGTGGAGCAGTTATTGCTACTGGGATAGTGGATCACTCTTCTCGGTTGTAATCCTTTGTAGATTTTGTTCCTATTGATTCTTCATACAGTGAGTCTTCAACATATGATGATTATAGTGATGATTCAAATTTTGAGGAGAGTTTTGGCTGCTTGAACTTGGGTATTCTCACTCATGATCAAGCTCTTGAGCCTTCCATTTCATCTCCTCCTATTGAGACTATTTCTACTGTTTCTCCTAATGATGCTTGCATTCACATAGCCATGGATTCAAGTGCTTTAGTGCAGCAAGATATTCATTGTCTTCCAGACTTGGTTCCATGGGATGACTACTTGACAGACATTGCAGGTTTGTTTGTGGAGTCCTATACTTCAGATTTGGGAGACATCATTGATGATATTCATCTTCTCTTTGGTGAAGATGATCCTTCTTCAGTTGTTGTGAGGGAACATGCTGACCCTCATATTCATTCTCTACTTGATCATTCTTTCGAGGGTGACATGATTGTGGATACTTTGGTACAACAGTTGGAGGAGGTCACTTTCTCTTCAGAGGAGATACTTGGGTCTTTGGTACATGTTCGACATTCATCCTTAGTTGATCCTGATTCATCTTTTTTAGCAGAGTGGCCTCGTACACATGATTTGGAGGAGGCACCTTTTAGCTTTGACATGGGGACACTTGAGCAGGTTTCAGAGATTCCATACATTTTGAGGTTTCTTCCTAGAGAATGTGGAGGAGGCTTCACCTATACACCTTTGGTCTTGTTTCTTCCTAAGGGGAGGAATGTTGTTCTACACTCATGGAGTAGTTTCTACATCAAGCCTAGAGCATCTACCATTGGTGTTCATTCTACATTGAGGGGGGCCTACTTGGTCTCTCTTCCACTACTTCTCTCTTATGGGGGGGATATTTTCCTCACATGAGGTCTTCTCTCTCATATTTTATTATTGTATTCATCTCTCTTTTTGGGGGAGGGTTTTTCCCATGAGGTTTTCCCTCTTTCTCTGCTCTATGAGAGATTGCATTATCTATTGCTCTTGCATATTGTACATGGGTACCTAATAGCCTAGTAGCCGGGACCCATCTTGCATTGTGAACTTAAGTGCATTCCCCTAAGTTGCACTTAAGGGGGGGTGTTGGTGTAATTAAGTATTTACTAATTACACTTTACTTAAGTTTACTTAGGATAATGCATTTGCATATTAGTTGTCTTTGAGACACCTAGGAGTTTGCATTTCATTTTAGCACATGGTTAGGAGAATCTCCACTATAGGTGGTCATAGTTGTCTTCTCATACCTCTTTGTGTGTGAGATCCACCTTTAGTGATCTTATCACATTATCATCCTCTCATTGTTGCACATGTTGCACATACTTTCATGTACAATGGAGGATGATCCACCTTTGGTGGACATGTGATTCCACCTTATGTGGGTGATATCTTATCATCTCCTTATCATGTAGTATTATTGCATTGCCTATATATTTAGGCACTCCTACATTGTAAAATCAATCTCATTGAATCTATTATTCATTGTTTGATCATTTGATCATATCATATTTTGTCTCTCTTGTGCTATCTCTTGAGCTTCTAGATCTTGGTTTCTATTATTTGCCTTAGGAAAATTCTTACATGGTA
The DNA here is from genome assembly GCA_027943335.1 of Chamaecyparis obtusa. NCBI lineage: Eukaryota > Viridiplantae > Streptophyta > Pinopsida > Cupressales > Cupressaceae > Chamaecyparis > Chamaecyparis obtusa. Next base: position 19,926 of record BSBK01014048.1, read on the forward strand.
TCAGAGCGATATCAAAATTCTTACAGATAGTAATGTCACATGACATGTACTTATATCAATGATAGTAAGCACTCAAATGAAGAAATATCAACTCATTAGAAAGACAAGAAAAACATTGAAAATAAGTTGAAAGTCTCTAATGAGAGCCCTAGGAAGGCGTCAAAGAGTGGAAGATCCAAATAGAAATGAGTTATGGGCATTTTCTAGTAGACTACCATGAAAATATAAAGCAATTGTTGAAGCTTTGAAATCCTTGATTGAAGAATTTTGGATGAATAATACACGAGTATCTTGATGAACACAACTGATTTGGAACCTAATTGAAGAATATATGATTAAAGATCATTGAGGAGTTTCAGATTAGATATGGAATATGATTAAAATCAATATTATGTTGTCATTGATGTCAACTAATTTGACAGCACTTATCTTGTAAGTTACTATATCAAGAGATCTGAAGAAAGGTGAAAGAGATGAAGAACATAAATATCTACATGAGGAAGATGTATATGACAAATGAGGATAAGGAATACATTGAGTAACTTGTTGATGAGTCTATGACCTTATGATATTGACTTTATTATGTTGCATTCATCTATGATGAAGAATAGAGTTGAAAGACACAAAAAAGTGTTGTTAGTAAATGAAGCATTTTAGTATACACCGACGGAGTGTAGTGTATACCAAGCACAGTGTTAACTGAGCTTGTGTTCACCGATGCATTTCTTTATTAACTGAGTAGAACAAAAATGAATTAAATGATCAAGTTTAGCCAATAAGATTGATGAGCTGGAAAGTGTATAAAATCTAGGTAACGAATAATGTTTGTTATGAAGATCGATGACTAACATAATTAAAGGAAGATCTAATGGAGAAGATTGAAACATGTTAATGACACATCAACCGAGGAAGCTTAAAGTGAAAAAATCAACAAAGATGATTAAGCGGCAAAATCTGATGGAGGAGAAGAAAATACTACAAAGTTATCGTGTGAACAAGCTTCATGCATTCTGATCATACTGGTTAGTGAGAACCGAGCTGTAGAATAATTACCGAGCTATAGAGAGTAATTACCGATGGATAGTAAGTTGATACACTGTTGAATCTGAAGTGTTATATTGATCATAAGGATTTGTATGTGCAAAATATTGATCTGTAATCTACAATTGAAGTTGTATTAAGGTAGATCATCTACTGTTACATATTTAACCATTGTACATAGTCAAATCTCTTCACCGAGTGGACTATAAAGTCTTTTATGTATCATTAATAGAATGAACATTATTATCCTGTCAACCCCATAGTGAATGTTCATTGGACAATAACGGTTGGTCTAAAATCCTCTAACAAGGTCACACCTAACAGTGTGTTTGTAACCTTGAATACGGTTGGGTCTTCACCGACCTCACTTTAGAATAGTGAATATTTTGGGTTGCCGATCCCATATGGTTTTTCCCTTCATAGGGTTTCCACGTTAAATCTCTTGTGTTATGTGTTGATTGTGATATTTGTTTTTTATCATACTTTGCATTTTACATGTTAGATTTGATCGGTAACTGCTATAAGTTTTAGACTGATAATCGGTAAAAGCACAAACAGAGAAAGTATTTTATGTTTACTGAGTAGTAGAAGTTGAAGTATTTGTTTTGGATTATACATTTTGTATTGGGACATTGATTAATTGATTTCCCCCCCTCTCAGTTATTCTAACAATTGGTATCAGAGCTGTGGTTGCTTAGAACAGAGTTTTAAGGACTTCAGCACAAAAGTCTCAAGATATATAAGAGGGAAGTGCCAATAGAGAACAAAGAGAACTTCGTAGTATGGCAAACCCAGATGAAGCTACACATATCTGGAATTGGGAATTCTGCAGTAGAACTAATGATGAATGGCTATATACAACCAACCACTAGTCCCTTAACTCTTGATCAATTGAAGGACAGACATGAACACACTATTACTGTGATGGAACTTGCTACTGCCTGTACCAATGCTGAATTTGAAGATATCAAGGGTTGTGATACTGCTAAGAAGATGTGGGAAAAACTAAATCTAATATACAGTGGAGATTTGAATGTTAAGAGAGCCCGAGCTGAAACCCTAAGAGGTAGATTTGATGATATGAAGATGAAGGAAGGTGAGAACATTGTGCAATACTCAAATAGATTGAAAGAGGTAGTACATGCTATTAGAGCATCTGATGGAGTGATTGATGATGAAACAGTTATAAGTAAGATTCTCAGAACTTTGTTGCTAGTTTATGCAATCAGGATCTCTGCAATTCATGAAACAAGGGCTACATCCAACCTTACCCTTGACACACTAATTGGTAAGCTTACAACCTTTGAATTGAATAACTTTGATAATAGTGTCATTCCTTTTGTGGAATCAGCATCCCAGTGCAACTTATAAATGGAACAAGTAAGTACATCCCAGTGCCACTTACAAATGGAACAATTAAGTGCATCCCGGTGCAACTTATAATTGGAACAAGTAAGTGCATCCCAGTGCAACTTACAAATGGAACAATTAAGTGCATCTTAGTGCAACTTATAAATGGAATAATGGATCAAATGGAACTTATAAAAGATGCAAATAAGTGCATAACAATAGATCATATAAAATCTGAAGGCAATTAATGCTCAATAATTAGCCTCTAGAAGGCAATGTTTGTAGATATCTCACAATACTTGAACAAATTAAAATTTAACAATATCAATGACATTGGTGAATTGGATCAAATATATTTTCCTTTTAAAAAAAATCAATGGTATCATATTTTCCCCACACACAAAAGTGATCCTCTGAGTGTAATATAAAAAAAACATTACTTAATATATGGATATTGGCAAAAGAAAATAAACATAGCTTTGTACAAGAAACTTGAATAAATATTCTAATAAGGAAATATATAATAACTTGCTGGTAAAAAGGTTTGAAGAAGGGTTAATATAAAAATTTAAACTTTGATAGCAAAAGTTGACATGATGTCATATTAGACTATAAGATTTGTTTGTGAATAAAAATCTAAAATAAGCCCCTTCTATATAATTATACAATTTGAATTAGTCTTGAAAAAAAATAAACCCTTGTATTTAAATACTCTTAATAACAAATAAATAATACTCTTTATTGTGAATGTTAATTTTTTTTTTAAAATACTCTTAATAAAAATAATTTATTAATAACAAATAAATAATTAATTATAAGAAGTTAAATCTTTATAATAAAAAAATTGAAAATAAAAAACTTTATTTGAAATTTAAAGGAAATATATGAAAATTCTATCTCTTTTAATAAAAAATAATAATATACAAAGTTTCAAGATTTTGATTTAAAAGTTAAATTTAAAAAATAATGATTATTTCAGGACAAGAGAAAGAGAACTTTTCATATTACTCTAGGAAGCCATGTGTGTATATTAAAAGACTAAGTTTTAAGGTAAAATTTGAATAAGAAGTATATGATGTAAATGATGAACTACAACTGATTTGGAACCTAATTGAAGAATCTATGATTTAATATCATTGAGGAGTTGCTGATTAGATATGGAATATGATTAAATCAATATTATGTTTTCATTGATGTCAACTAGTTTTGACAGCACTTATCTTGTAAGTTACACCGATACATCTGAAGAAAGGTGAAAGAGATGAAGAACAGAAATATCTACATGAGGAAGATGTATATGTCAGATGAGGATAAGGAATACATTGAGTAACTTGTTGATGAGTCTATGACCTTATGCTATTGACTTATTATGATTCATTCATCTATGATGAAGAATAGAGCTAAAAGACACAAAGCATTGTTTTCGGTAAATAAAACATTTCAGTATACACCGACAGAGCATAGTGTATACCGAGAAAAGTGTTAATTGAGCTTGTGTTCACCGACACATTTATTTGTTAACCGAGTAGAACAGAAAGGAATTAAATGATCAGTTTAGCTAATAAGATTGATGAGCTAGAAAATGTATGAAATCTAGGTAACAGATAAAGTTTGTTATGAAGATCTAATGGAGCAGATTGAAACGTGTTAATGACACATCAACTAAGGAAGCTTAAAGCGGCAAACCCAATGAAAATGATTAAGCGGAAAAATTTGATGGAGGAGAAGAAAATGTTTTACATGTCTAGATAAGAGACTGATAATTTCATAATGTAAGATTGTCGAAAGAAGAAGAAACTTCAGAATTATCACATGAACAAAATTCATGCATTCTGATCATACTAGTTAGTAAGAATCAAGCTGCAGAACAATTGTCAAGCTACAAAGAGTAATTACCGACAGACAGTAAGTTGATACATTATTGAATCTGAAGTGTAACATTGATTAGAAGGATTTGTATGAGCAAAATATTGATTTGTAATCTACAATTGAAGTTGTATTAAGGCAGATCATCTACTGTTACATATTTAACCATTATACATAGTCAAATCTCTTAACCGAGTGGACTATAAAGTCTTATTATGTATCATTCACAGAATGAACATTGTTATCCTGTCAACCCCATAGTGAATATTGGTTGGATGATAACAGTTGGACTAAAATCCTCTAACAAGGTCACACCTAACAGTGTGTTTGTAACCTTTAACAAGATTGGGTCTTCACCGACCTCACTTCAGAAGAGTGAATATTTTTGGGTTGCCGGTCCCAGGTGTTTTTTCCCTTCACAGGGTTTCCACATTAAATCTCTTGTGTTATGTGTTGATTGTGATATTTGTTTGTTATCGTACTTTTCATATTACATGTTAAAGTTGATTGGTAACTGCTATAAGTTATAGACTAATAATCGGTAAAAGCATAGATAGAGAAAGTATTTTATGTTTACCAAGTAGAAAAAGTTGGAGTATTTATTTTGAATTATACATTTTGATTTGGGATAGTAATTAACTGATTCACACCCCCTCTCAATTATTCTAACAATTGGTATCCGAGTTGTGGTTGCTTAGAACAGAGTTTTAAGGACTTCAGCACAAAGGTCTCAAGATGAATAAGAGGGAAGTGCCAAGATTGAACAAAGAGAACTTCGTAGTATGGAAAAGTTGGATGAAGCTACACATATCTGGAATTGGGAATTCTGCACTAGAACTAATGATGAATGGCTATATACAATTGACCACTGGTCCCTTAACTCTTGATCAACTGAAGGACATGCATGAACACAATATTACTATGAAGGAACGTTTTGTTGCCTATATTGATGCTGAATTTGAAGACATCAAGGGTTGTTATACTAGTAAGAAGATGTGGGACAAGCTAAATCTAATATATAGTGGAGATTTGAATGTTAAGAGAGCCTGAGCTGAAAGTCTAAGAGGCAGATTCGATGATATGAAGATGAAGGAAGGTGAGAACATTGTGCAATACTCAAATAGATTGAAATAGGTAGCACATGCTATTAGAGCATCTGATGGAGTTATTGATGATGAAGCAGTGATAAGTAAGATTATTAGAACTTTGCTGCTAGTTTATGCAATCAGGATCTCTGTAATTCATGAAACAAGGGCTACATCAAACCTTACTCTTGACACAATGATTGGTAAGCTTACAACCTTTGAATTGAATAACTTTAATAATAGTAGCATTCCTTCTCTAGAATCCACTTTCATGTCTTCTTTGAAGATTAGTAAGTCTAGCAGGAAAAATAAGAATGATGATAGTGATAGAAATACCGATGATAGGCTTGATGAGCTTGAAGCTCTTATGGCCAGAAGATTACCCAAAGGAAAATGAAGATATAGAGGTAAGCTACCTTTGGCATGCTTTAATTGTAAAGAAGTCGGCCACATCATTGCTAGATGTCCACATAAGAAAGATGATGATAGATCCAAAGACCGATCAGAAGGAAGCTATGGGAGAAGATTCAACAAAGGCTATCGACACAACAACAGAGATAACTGAGATAGTTATGACAAAGGGAAAAAGGTATGTTACATAGCTAAAGATATTGAATTTGAATCTGATTCTGATGATGACGTAGAAGTTGTATTTTTTGCTATGAAAGATGACTCAAAGGAAGAAGAGAAACATGAAGAGACAGAACTAATCTCTAGAGTAAATAGAAATGATACATGGATCATACATAGTGGTTGTACACATCATATGACCGGTGATGTAGAGAAATTTGATCAACTAGATGAATACAATGGAGGATCTGTGAGAATGGGCAATGATGCACCTTGTATGGTAAGAGGTAAAGGTTTACTAATGATTAATGATAGAATAAAATGTGAAAATGCATACTGGGTAGATGGACTAAATAATAATTTGTTAAGTGTGGCACAACTGAACAATTCAGGCCACCGACTTGCTTTTGAGAGGAAAAAGGTGAAGATTTATGATGATGGAGGAAGACTTGCCGGAACTAGTACACAATCTAGAGGTAACCTATTTTATCTTGATATTGATCAGTCTTCTTGTTTGTTGATGAAGAGTGAAGATGCATGGTTGTGGCACAAAAGGTTATGCCATGTGAACTTTGACAATATGATCAAGATTAGAAAAAAGAGAAGAGTTAGAGGTTTTCCTAACTTGTCAAAACCTGATCATGCTATGTGCCATGAATGTCAGAAAGGTAAGATGACTAATTCCAGTTTCAAAAGCAAAGACTACTCAACAAAGAAGGTACTTGAGTTGGTTCATACTGACCCGTGTGGTCCTATGAGAACTTAGAGTTGTTCTAGTGATAGATACTTTATTCTTTTTGTTGATAACTATACTAGACTGATGACTGTTATATTCTTGAGAGAGAAATCTGAAGCTTTTAAAATGTTCAAATGGTATAAAGCTAAGGTAGAAAAAGAGACTGGTAAAGAAAGTAAATGCTTAAGATCTGATAGAGGAGGTGAATTTATCTCTAATGAATTTATTAATTTTTGTTATGAGCATGGTATTAAGAGACTGGTCTCTGCACCGAGGACACCTCAACAAAATGGCATTGCTAAAAGAAGGAACAGGTCAATAATTGATTGTTCTAGAACACTGATGATACAAAAGAATGTTGCACAGACATATTGGAGAGAAGCTGTCAGCACAGCTGTATATGTTCTTAACCGAGTACAACTGAAGAAGGACACCAACTAGACACCTTATGAGCTATGGTTTGGACACAAACCTACTGTAAGTTATTTCAAAATTTTTGGAAGTAAATGATTTATTCTAAAAGATGAGAGAAATGGAAAATTTGATTCAAAAGGAGATGAAGGGATATTCTTAGGATATTCTACTAAAAGTAAAGCATATAAATGTCTGAATAAGGTTACAAATAAGATAATTGAAAGTACTAATGTCTGTGTTGATGAGTTTGATAACAAGAACATGGAAGATAGTAGAAAGGAACTGGAAGACTATGGTAGATTCACCTAGATTGAACAACCTATTTATCTACCGAAGTCATAACCTGTTATAACCGATCAGTAGGAAAACAATGTAGAACAATAGGAAGAACAAACTGATGAACAAGATAGAGCTACCGAGAAAGCTAATGAACCTAAACAGGATGAACAAGAAAGAAGAGACTGAGTACTGGCTAGATTCTTCAGGAGATATCATCTTGAGACACAAATTATTGGAGATAGACAAGCTGGAATGCAAACTAGGAACAAAGCAAGACAAGGTACATGTCTAGTTTGTGAATTTGAACTGGAAAATGTAAAAGTTGCATTAGAGAATGATGAATGGGTTAATGCAATGAAAGAAGAAATAGAGAAAATAGAGAAGAACAAAACCTGGAGCTTAGTACCTCGACCAAAGGACAAGAATGTTATCAGTACTGAATGGATATTCAAGAATAAGCTGAATGAAAATGGTGAAGTTACAAGAAATAAAGCTAGATTGGTATGCAAGGGATATGCATAGGAAGAAGGCATTGACTATGGTGAAACATTTGCACCTATTGCTAGATTGGAAGGAGTTAGAATGCTACTTGCATATGTTGCACACAAGAAATTCAAAGTCTATCAAATAGATGTGAAGTCGACATTTCTAAATGGTATACTTGAAGAAGAAGTCTACATAGAACAACCTAAAGGGTTTGTTGATCCAGACAACAGAGACATGGTATGTAAATTACACAAAGCTTTATATGGTTTGAAGCAAGCATCAAGAGTCTGGTATAAAAGACTGCACACTTACTTGCTAAGTATTGGATTTGTTAGAACAAGTGAAAATAACTTGTATATGAAAGGTGATACTGATGATACTATTCTTATTGCTAAGATATTTGTGGATGATATTATTTTTGGAGGACAAGATCATGTATGAAAAGCCTTTGCTGATGAAATGAAAAAGGAGTTTGAAATGTCTATGTTCAGAGAGATTAAGTTCTTTCTAGGACTACAAGTGATTCAGCAGAGTGATGGGATATTCATCACACAATCTAAATACATAAAGGAAGTATTGAAGACATTTGGCATGGAAGATACTAAACCTGTGAGAACACTGATGGCTACTAGATGTAAATTGACAAAGGAGGATGAAACTACAGAGGTAAACTAGACACTTTACCGATCCATGATTGGTAAGCTAATGTATGTAGTTCACAGTAGACCAGATATAGCACATGCCATGGGAATTGTTGCTAGATTTAATGCTAACCCTAGAGAATCACACATGATTGCTATGAAAAGAATCTTAAGATACCTGAAAAAGATAGAGGATTATGGCATTTTGTATCCTAAGGAAGGTAAGTTTGAGCTGAAGGTATACACCGATGCTGATTGGGCTGGAAATGTAGATGATAAAAAAAGCACCACCCGAGGAGCATTTTTCTTTGGTGAAAGACTTGTACCTTGGACAAGTAAAAAGAAAGCTTGTATTTCTCAGTCTATAGCCAAAGAAGATTATGTTGCTGCTACTATGAATTGCTCAAACATTACATACATCAAGCAAGTGTTGGAAGGAATGACTGAGGTAATCACTGACTTAGTGATTATATACTGTGACAATACTAGTGCCATTAATATTTCAAAGAATCCAGTGATGCACTCTAAGAAAAAGCATATATCTATTAAGTATCACTACTTAATAGAACAAGTGCAGGAGAAGCAAGTGAAGTTAGAATTTGTTACATCTAAAGAACAACTTGTAGATATCTTTACAAAGCCTCTACCGAAGGACACATTTGAATACTTGAGGACTAGACTTGGGGTCTGTCCCCTGTCTACTAGTCACTAAGGTGATCTGGATGTTGCATCAGCCTAATCCTATCAGAAGATCATTCATGTTGATGCAACATAGTTCACACTTTGAATCATGTTCAAGGTTGTGATTAAGTTTGGAGAATTGACACAGATTGGGATATCAGTATATTGAGATATAGAGAATGTAGTGGACAACATAGCTCTTTAGTAGTCCAACAACTGTTAAAACAAGATAGAGCTATTTGTTTATTTGTTTCTTTGGCATTGTTGTCAAAGGGAGAGATAAATAATATGAAAAGAAAGATAAACATGCACCGATGAGAACTATCTAAGGGAGAGATAATTTGAAAAGAACAGAGCATTGAAAATTAGTTACTGAGAACAGAAGCAGGAACAAGAGAACTGAAAAGAGCACATTTGATGATTAGCATCACAGCATTACAAATGTTGAGTAAATGTAGTGATTAAACATATTAAGTCTATTCAACTTACAACATTTGTTCACAGAGTTGTAGAATACATGTTTGGTATGTGTATGGTACATTTCATATTACTTGAGTTGCCATCAATGCCAAAGGGAGAGATTGATGAACTACAACTGATTTGGAACCTAATTGAAGAATATGTGATTAAAGATCATTGAGGAGTTTCTAATTAGATATGGAATATGATTAAAATTAGTATTATGTTGTCATTGATGTCAACTAATTTGACAACACTTATCTTGTAAGTTACTATACCGAGACATCTGAAGAAAGGTGAAAGAGATGAAGAACAAAAATATCTACATGAGGAAGATGTATATGATAGATGAGGATAAGGAATACATTGAGTAACTTGTTGATGAGTCTATGACCTTATGATATTGACTTTATTATGTTTCATTCATCTATGATGAAGAATAGAGCTGAAAGACACAAAGTAGTGTTGTCGGTAAATGAAGCATTTCAGTATACACCGATGAAGTGTAGTGTATACCGAGCATAGTGTTAACTAAGATTGTGTTCACCGACGCATTTCTTTGTTAACCAAGCAGAACATAAAAGAATTAAATGATGAAGTTTAGCTAATAAGATTGATGAGATGGAAAGTGTATAAAATCTAGGTAACATATAATGTTTGTTATGAAGATCAATGACTAACATAATTAAAGGAAGATCTAATGAAGCATAGTGAAACATGCTAATGACACATCAGCCGAGGAAGCTTAAAGAGGAAAAATCAACGAAGATGATTAAGCGGCAAAATCTAATGGAGGAGAAGAAAATGTTTTACATGTCTATATAAGAGACTAATGATTTCATAATGACAGATGGCCAGAAGAAGAAAATACTGTAGAGTTATCACATGAACAAGATTCATGCATTCTGATCATACTGGTTAGTGAGAACCAAGCTGTAGAACAATTACCGAGCTACAGAGAGTAATTACCGATGGACAGTAAGTTGATACATTGTTGAATCTGAAGTGTTATATTGATCATAAGGATTTGTATGAGAAAAATATTGATCTGTAATCTGCAATTGAAGTTCTTTTAAGGTAGATCATCTACTATTACATATTTAACCATTGTACATAGTCAAATCTCTTAACCGAGTGGACTATAAAGTCTTTTATGTATCATTAATAGAATGAACATTGTTATCCTGTCAACCCCATAGTGAATGTTGGTTGGACAATAACGGTTGGTCTAAAATCTTTTAACAAGGTCACACCTAACAGTGTGTTTCTAACCTTTAATAGGGTTGGGTCTTCACCGTCCTCACTTCAAAAGAGTGAATATTTTTGGTTGCCGGTCCCAGGTGGTTTTTCCCTTCACAGGGTTTCCATGTTAAATCTCTTGTGTTATGTGTTGATTTTGATATTTGTTTGTTATCATACTTTGCATATTACATGTTAGATTTGATCGGTAACTGCTATAAGTTTTAGACTAATAATCAGTAAAAGCACAGACGGAGAAAGTATTTTATGTTTACTGAGTAGCAAAAGTTAAAGTATTTGTTTTGAATTATACATTTTGTATTGGGACATTGATTAATTGATTCCCCTCCCTCTCAGTTATTCTAACATATCTCCTAATCAAAGAGATGTTGTAAGAAGGAGGATTGGTAGTCGAATTCATGTTCCACATCCAAAACATTTTTTGGATTCAACTTAGACATAATTCTTTGCAAAATTTATGCATATGTATCCTCAAATTAAAATTAGTCAGAGATATTTTGAAATGTGCAAACCTTTTTATATCAAGATAAATCACACATGCACAACTTGTTGTTGTAGGGTACATATTGAATTTTCTAACCATTTTGAAGTTTATAGGAATATATGTGTAGGTTTGCACTCTAACAATGTTTTGCAGGATTGTAACATAAATGTCCCACCTAGATCTTCAAGGGAATTAATATCTACCATTTTATGTGAAAGAGCGGATGGTCAACAATTTTACAAGCTCTCATGCTTGAATGGTACATGCATAGATTGTGGAGGTTTGTGACCTTTGCCAATTTGTCAACATATGGAGAGTATGCATGCAATCGGTAATGAAATAGTGGAATTTGGAAAATATAAGACCTTGACATACAATCTAAAAGATGGAAAAGAGGCTAAAATATGTGATTTAATAATTGAAAAAATTCCAATGTATTAGTTCATGGACATTTTTTGTAAAAAAATTATTTATGAGTATGCAAGGCATACACATAGAGCGTGATGGTTGGATATACAATTCAAGTTGTGAAAGGACACATTCCCAATTGATACCATTGTTTCAATTGTGGACTTTGCAGAGAACTACACACTACAACCACAGAATGAGGTTCAAGCAAAGTATTACAGCTCTCAACAGGTTGCTATATTTGTTCATATAGCATTCATGCATGCACCAGAGTATAGAGGAGAACGGGAAGATATTAAGGGAGTATCATTTTTATATCAGAAATGATGGCTCACATTCTACAGAGTTTGTGCATGGTTGCTTTCAACTATTTTATGGTCATTTCACAAACAGGGGCATAAAATATCATCGACATATCATTTGGTCAGATAATTGTGCATCCCAATTCAAGAATTCTCAGATGTTTTATTGGTTGTGCAGGATGTATAAGATTATTGGAATTCAATATATGTGGAATTTCACAGAGGCTGGTCATGGAAAGGAAGAGCACGATGGCACAGGTGCATGTATTAAAAGAGCCTTAGCACGTTTAAAATTAAAGTACAAAGAGAAAGCAACATTGTCAGATGCGGGATGTATTGTCCAGTGGCATAATGCTACAATGGGTCCAGGTAATGAAGGTGACTCTACGGTTCATAGATTTTTTTGGTTGATGGATGAAACTAACATTGCACCATATGAGGATTGTTGCACATTGATAGGATCGAGTGAGCTACACTATTTTAGAAGTTGTAATGCAGGTTCATGGAGTATCCACACATGACATATGATGTTCTTTTGTTCATCATGTATAGATGAAGATTGGGATGGGTGTCAGTCAAAGGAATGGGTTGACAAATGGTATACACATATTTTGAGTCCATTTGCCTCCTATCATCCCCATGAATCATTACAACTGATAGAAATGGAATCATCCATTGACTTTGATCGCTTATCTAATCTAGTACAACCAGGTCTATATTTTCCACATACAAATAATCTCAAATTTAGTACTTTATCATAAATATTTAGTAAACTAATGTCCTCATTATGTTTATATCATTACAAGCCATGTTTTTGCTATTATTGCACCCGAAGACAATGAAGAAGAGATAGATTATTATTTGTGTCATTGTGTTGAGGCAAAAAAGAAATTAGATCACTCGGTTATCAATGGTGAAGAATTAGAATACCCTATAGGAGCAGTGGTTATAACTGGTACATGGCTTAGATGGTATGCTATGAAGAACCCTAGGTTGTGGTTGTTTGAGGATTGGGAGACACACAAAAATATTTTTCATTATTCAAACCTCGCCATTGCATCAAATGTCCACTTAATTAGATATGGGGGAAGAATGCAAAATAAAACTCTTTGGAAGGTTGGTGAGTTAGACCATGAGGCAATACTTGAGACAATCAAGGGTAGGGTAGACCCAATTGGTTCATTGGACTAAATGGAGATAAAAAATATCGTAACATGTCAAATTTATATAGCACTATAAATTGGGTGGACTATAAATTGCACATGCATTACCCCATATGTATAACGAGAAGTTTGTAACATTTAATGACAACCTTTCTGTTCTATTTTTTGGGGCAATACCGGAAGGTTTTCTCTGCTCAGCTCTTTCCTCCGGTGCTCCTATTGAGCTGAGTTGTAAAAATATTTCTCATTATTAATAATAAAAACTTTATAATAGAAATCTTATAGTTCAGAGATTTTTCACAACATACATAGCATAATTCATATATTCTTTACATACACTAAGATCCTAGTTCAACATTAACTTCCACACATAAACCGAAGCCAAAACCAACTTCTAAACAAGCCTGCCATAAACACCACATACAAAAAACCTAAAATATTCCAACAAAACCTAACCCAGAGTAGTAGGAAACTTGGTAATAGCCTTACTTCCTTCAGAAGTAGCATGCCTAGCCAGCTCTCCAGGCAGAACAAACTTGACAGCAATCTCAATTTCTCTGGAGGAAAGTGTCATGATCTTGTTATATTTTAGCAGAGAAGCAGCCTCAGGAGTAATCTTATAAAAAATATCAATCATGAAGCTCTCCATGATATCCATGGCAGGACTGGATATTCCCTTGGAGGGATGCACTTGTTTCAACACCTTGTATATTAACCTTTTGTAACTTCCTACACTTCTCTTCCTCTTCTTTTTCTTATTCTCTTCCTTTTGAACATCACTTTCTTTTCTTTTCTCAGCTTTGGAGAATTCTTTACTTCATTCTCTCCTTTCATACCATCTACTTTAAGACTCAAAACCCCATAGAAACTAGGGCTCGCCCAATGTCTCATCTCCCAGCACCATAGAAATTGAACCAAAGTTGATTCACCATCATTTGACCATCCTATGATGGATTCATGCATAAAATACCCCCTCCAATGGCTAGAATTTCTACTATTGTACCCTTGCACCAATTTCATGACCCACAAGGTCTCTTAAGCATGAAATTGATGATCTTTGCGGGGTCATATCTCAAAGCTCATGCGATGTAGCATGGATCCATTAGTTGCTACAAGACTATGTTGTTGGGACCTATAAAAGCCTATCTCAGTTTTCAGAGATTCAACTTTGTTTAAATTTGGCAACACATTCTTGGTCGATGTCAAAACTCAAAGTGTTCCTCAGTTCAAATGGCCAACATTGCGTATCTTTCCAATAGTTAGTCATGGCATCGATATGTTTGTTCCAATAGCTCTGAATGGCCATTTAAATGCTAGTGGCAATCTCATTTTCCATGCATAGTAGTTCGATCCCCACTGACAAGTCTGAGCTGAAGTGTCCCTCAAGGTCCCTTAAGCATGGAATCGATGATCTTTGAGGGGTCATTTCTTGAAGCTTGTGCAAGGTAGAATCAATCCATTAGTTACTATGGGACCATGTTGTCGGGGCCTACAAAGGTCTATCTTGGTTTTCAGAGATTCAACTTCATTTAAATTTGGTAACACATTTTTGGTCGATGTCAAAACTCAAAGTGTTCCTCAGTTCAAACGGCCAACATTGCGTATCTTTCCAACCGTCAGTCATAGCATCAAACTGTCTATTCCAAAAGCTCCAGATGGTCGGGTAAACCTTAGTAGCAACCTTGTTTGCCATGCATAGTCGTTTGATCCCCGCCGATGACTCCATATTGAAGTGTCCCTCAAGGTCCCTTAAGCATGAAATCAACAATCTTTGTGGGGTCGTATCTTAGAGCTCATGTGAGGTAGCATGGATCCATTAGTTTCTATGGGACTATGTTGTCAAGGCCAACAAAATCTTGTCTCAATTTTTGGAGATTCAAATTTGTTAAAAATTGGCAACACATTCTCGGTTGATGTCAAAACTAAAAGTGTTCCTCAGTTCAAATAGCCAACGTTGCATATCATTCCAACCGTCATTCATAGCATCAATTTGTCTATTCCAACAGATCTGAATGGCCGAGTAAACCCTTGTGGCAACCTCTTTCACCACACATAGTCATTTGATCACCACTGATGACTCCATGCTAAAGTGTCCCTCAAGGTCCCTTAAGCATGGAATCAATGATTTTTGCAGGGTCATATCTCGGAGCTCGTGCGAGGTAGCATGGATCCTTCAGTTGCTACGGAACTATGTTGTTAGGGCCTACAAAAGTATGTCTTAATTTTTGGAGATTCAACTTCATTTAAATTTGGCAACACATTCTCAGTCGGTATCAGAACTTAAAGTGTTCCTCAGTTCAAATGGCCAATGTTGCGTAACTTTCCAACCATCGATTGTAGCATCAAACTATCTGTTCTAACAGCTCTGAATGGCTAGGTAAATGCTAGTGGAAACCTCGTTCACCATGCACAATCATTCGATCATCACTGATGACTCCGTGCTGAAGTGTCCCTCAAGGTCCCTCAAGCATGGAATCATCAATTTTTTTGGGGTTGTATCTTGGAGCTCGTGTGAGGTAGCATAGATCCATCAGTTGCTATAGGACCATGTTGCTAGGGCCTACAAAAGCCTATCTTGGTTTTTGGAGATTCAACTTCATTTAAATTTGGCAACACATTCTCAGTTAGTGTCAGAACTTAAAGTGTTCCTTAGTTCAAACGACCAATGTTGCATATCTTTCAAACCATCGATCGTAGCATCGAGCTGTCTGTTCTAACAACTCCGAATGGCTAAGTAAATGCTAGTGGCCACCTCATTTTCCATGCACACTCATTCAATCCCCACTGACAACTCCATGTTGAAGTGTCCCTCAAGGTCCCTTAAGCATAAAATCAACAATATTTGCGGGGTCATATCTCAGAGCTTGTGGGAGGTAGAATCGATCCATTAGTTGCTACAAGACTATGTTGCCAGGGCCTACAAAAGCCTATCTTAGTTTTTAGAGATTCAACTTTGTTTAAATTTGGCAACACATTCTCGGTCGATGTTAGAAGTCAAAGTGTTCCTCAGTTCAAACAACCAACGTTGTGTATCTTTCCAACCTTTGATCATAGCATCAAACCATCTATTCCAATAGCTCCAGATGGCTGGGTAAAGCCTAGTGGCAACCTCATTCACCATGCACATTCGTTCGATCCCTTCCAACGACTCCATGCTGAAGTCTTCCTCAAGGTCCCTTAAGCATGAAATCAGCGATCTTTGTGGGGTTGTATCTCATAGCTCATGTGAGGTAGCATGGATCTATTAGTTACTATGGGATCATGTTGTTGGGGCCTACAAAGGCCTGTCTCAATTTTTGGAGATTCAAGTTCATTTAAAATTGGAAACACATTCTCAGTCGATATCAAAACTGAAAGTGTTCCTCAGTTCAAATGGCCAATGTTTCGTATCTTTCCAACCGTCGGTCGTAGCATCCATCTATCTATTCCAATAGCTCTGAATGGTCAAGTAAACACTAGTGGTAACATCTTTCACCACGCACAGTCGTTCGATCACCGCCGATGACTTCATGCTGAAGTGTCTCTCAAGGTCCCTTAAGCATGGAATTAGTGATCTTTACGGGGTCGTATCTCAGAGCTCGTGTGAGGTAACATGGATCTGTCAGTTGCTATGGGACCATGTTGCTGGGGCCTACAAAATTCTATCTCATTTTTTGGAGATTCAACTTTGTTTAAATTCGGCAACACATTCTCAGTCAGTGTCAAAACTTAAAGTGTTTCTCAGTTCAAATGGCCAACATTGCGTATCTTTCCAACCGTCAGTCGTAGCATCGAACCATCTATTCCAACATCTCCGCATGGCTGGGTAAATGGTAGTGGCAACTTGATTCACCATGCACAGTCGTTCGATCGCCACCGACAACTTCGTGCTGAAGTGTCCCTCAAGGTCCCTTAAGCATGGAATCAATGATCTTTGTAGGGTCGTATCTTGGAGCTTGTGTGAGGTAGCATGGATCCGTCAATTGCTACGAGACCATGTTGCTAGGGCCTACAAAAGCTTATCTCAGTTTTTGAAGATTCAACTTTGTTTAAATTCAACAACACATTCTCGGTCGGTGTTAGAACTTAAAGTGTTCCTTAGTTCAAATGGCCAACGTTGTGTATCTTTCCAACCATCAGTCGTAGCATCGATCTATTTATTCCAATAGCTCTAAATGGCTAGGTAAACACTAGTGGAAACCTCATTCACCATGCATAGTCATTCGATCCCCGCTGACAACTCCAGGCCGAAGTGTCCCTCAAGGTCCCTTAAGCATGAAATTGGTGATCTTTGTGGGGTTATATCTTGGAGCTCATGTGAGGTAGAATCAATCTATTAATTGTTACGGGACCGTGTTGCCGGGGTCTACAAAAGCCTATCTCAATTTTTAGAGATTCAACTTCATTTAAATTTGGAAACACATTCTCGGTCGATGTCAGAACTCAAAGTGTTCCTCAGTTCAAATGGCCAATGTTGTGTATCTTTCCAACCATAAATCATAGCATCAAACCATCTATTGCAATAGCTCTGGATGGCTGGGTAAACCATAGTGGCCACCTCATTTACCACACATAGTTGTTTGATCCCCACTGACAACTTCGAGCCGAAGTGTCCCTCAATGTCCCTTAATCATGAAATCAGTGATCTTTGTGGGGTCATATATCGGAGCTCATGCGAGGTAGAATTGATCTGGTAGGTGCTATAGGACCATGTTGCCAGGGCCTAAAAAATATTATCTCAGTTTTTAGAGATTCAACTTCATTTAAATTTGGAAACACATTCTCAATCGGTGTCATAACTCAAAGTGTTCCTTAGTTCAAATGGCCAATGTTGTGTATCTTTCAAACCGTCGGTCGTAGCATCGAACCGTCAGTTCCAACAACTCCAAATGGTCAAGTAAATGCTAGTGGCAGCCTCATTCGGCACACACAGTCACTCAAACCCCACCGACGACTCTGGGCTGAAGTGTCCCTCAAGGTCTCTTAAGCATGAAATCAGCCATCTTTACGGGGTCATATCCCGGAGCTCGTGTAAGGTAGAATCAATCCATCAGGTGCTACAGGACTATGTTGTCGGGGCCTACAAAAGCCTGTCTCAGTTTTTAGAGATTCAAATTTGTTTAAATTTGGCAACACATTCTTGGTTGATGTCAAAACTCAAAGTGTTCCTCAGTTCAAACAGCCAACATTGCATATCTTTTAAACCGTCGGTCGTAGTATCGAACCGTCAGTTCCAATAGCTCCAAATGGTCAAGTAAATGCTAGGGGAAACCTCATTTAGCACGCAAAATAGTTTGAACCCCTCTGACGGCTCTGGGCTGAAGTGTCCCTCAAGGTCCCAAATGCATGAAATCAATGATCTTTACAGGGTCATATCTCAAAGCTTGTGCGAGGTAGAATCGATCCGTCAGGTGCGATGAGACCATGTTGTCGGGGCCTACAAAAGCTTGTCTCAATTTTTAGTGATTCAAGTTTGTTAATATTTGGAAACACATTCTCGATTGATGTCAGAACTCATAATGCTCCTTAGTTCAAATGGCCAACGTTGCATATCTTTCAAACCATCAGTCATAGTATCAAACCATTAGTTCCAATAGCTTTGAATGGTCAGGTAAATGCTAGGGGCAACCTCATTCGGCATGCACAGTAGTTCAAACCCCATCGATGACTCTGGGCCAAAGTGTCCCTCAAGGTCTCAAATGCATGAAATCAGTGATCTTTGTGGGGTCATATCTCAGAGCTTGTGCGAGGTAGAATCAATCTGTTAGGTGGTACATGACTGTGTTGCTAGGGCCTACAAAAGCCTACCTTAGTTTTCAACGATTCAAGTTTGTTAATATTTGGAAACACATTCTCGGCCGATGTCAAAACTCATAGTGTTCTTCAGTTCAAACGACCAACATTGCATATCTTTCCAACTGTCAGTTGTAGCATTGAACCGTATGTTCCAACAACTCTAAATGATTGAGTAAATTCTAGGGGCAATCTCATTCGGCACGCATAGTAGTTTGAACCCCACTGAAGACTTTGAGCCGAAGTGTCCCTCAAGGTCTCTTAAGCATGAAATTAGTGATCTTTGTAGGGTCATATCTCAGAGCTCATGCGAGGTAGCATGGATCCATCAGGTGCTACGAGACCATGTTTTTGGGGCCTACAAAAGCCTATCTTAGTTTTTAGAGATTCAAGTTTATTTATATTTGGAAACATATTCTCGGTCGATGTCAGAACTCATAGTGTTCCTCAGTTCAAACAACCAACATTGCATATCTTTCCAACCATCGGTCGTAGCATCAAACTATTTGTTCCAACAACTTTGAATGGTCAGATAAATGCTACTGGCAACCTTTTTTGGCATACACAGTCATTCAAATGACATCGATGACTCTAGGGTGAGTAGTAGGATGAGTGCAAATATGTATTCTAGTGTTTGTCATTAACAATTAGTTAGTTAGGGGACAATTAGAAGTTAGTTTGTAAAAGCATAAGGTTGCACATCCACATCTGCTGTAGTAATCTTATTAATAAAAGAACTCTTGCCAACATTAGGGTACCCCAAGAATCCTTATATTATATTTATACATTTATGCATTCATTTCATTACTTTTGTTATTATTATAGTCAAGGAATTGACTGTTATTGAGGACAGTGACTAGCATTTGTAGCATAGTTAGCAAGTTAAACATACATCAATAAACATACAAGCATAACTATAAGGCATGGGAAATTTACAAAGCAAAGACATACACATAAACATAAATTAGTATGCATCAATACACCAAACACATGAATTGCATACCTAAAACATAAAAAAATATATTTGTAGGGCATGAAGTCAAATATATATGTCCAATAATGTCATACATTGAATATATTCAATACAGTAAAATTGGCTTCCTCAAAGCCAAATGGATGTACAACGTATGACTGATACAATATATAAAAAATATGTCCACTAATGCCATATAGGCATACAATCCATATCCCTAATCTAGTCCTTTCCTGTTAGGGGAAGAAAACAAATCCTAAGCTATCTTCGATCATCACGTCGATGGAGATGCAGTGGATGCCGTAGTCTTTCAAGTTCCCTCACTTGTCCTCCTTTCTAGACTCTTCTATATCTCAACCTGATAAAAAAAAAAATAGATAGAGATAACTAATATACATTAAAATTGAATTATACAATGACATAAAATTGAATATTGGCTTACTGCTAGCAAATAGTCACTATGTTCATCCACCGAAGGTGCATGCTGGCGATCTGGAGTCATAAGTCCCTACAATAATGATCAAAATAATAATTAAAATACATACATGGATATCATTATAAAATTCAATACAAACTATTAAAATAACAATTAAAGTTAAGTGATCTCTTTCATACCTCAATCAGTGCTTTAGAACTAGCTACTACTACAGCTACTCCATGATCCAAAGTATCACAAATAGAAAGAGGAGTCTTTGATGTCAAAAGCTGAAAATGAAACAAAAAAAGTAAATTATGCAATTATCATGATTACATATATTTTTTACAACCCTACTAATGAGTAAATGATACCTCCGTGAAGGTTCCACCATGTCCTCTAGTGTGCGGTGTCGAAGTCGAAGCTCCAACATTCAACTAGTGCACATGTACATGGAAAATTATAAGATAACCATTCATATAAGAATGTACTACTGACATGTTAATTATAATGCATTATTACATGTATACCTATGGACTCAATGGTGACCTGACAAACCCAGGTGAAAGAATGTAATCATCGTGCCTCTGGATTTTGATCATAATTTGTTTAGTAATTTAGTCATTCATTCATTAATTAAATATGATCAAGTAAATCAAATTAATATGCAAATAAAGATACCTCAAGGAAAGTTGCATGATGCCCTTCACTATCTATTGTAAATGTCGATGGTTCACCAGTGCACATCTAATGCACATGCACAATAAGTTAGGATACAATTATTCATATAATTACATAATAATCAAATATGTTAATTAAATGTTTTATTCGATACATACTTGTGGAATTGACAATGATGTGTAAAAGGGGACATTAGGATCATTGCCACTTCCACTGCCACCGCCACCGCCACTGACACTCTTGCCTTCAATTTTCATCATAAACAATAGATACTAAACTAAATAGTTATTCTTTTATAAATGAAATATGATCAAAGCAATTTAATGAACTTGGAAATATTTACCTATGTGTCAATGCCAAATGTCATATTTAGAAAGCTATTAGTCATCAATCTAGAATCCTCTTCCTCTCTATCACCAATACCAAATGTGCACAAGCATCCACATGATTGACAAATATGCCCCCTAGAGGATTGACCATAGTCACCCTCAAGTAAAGGAGTGGCACACTGAATGAGAGTCTATGTCAAAGCACTAATCATGCCTAGAGTGTCTGCCTCTACATGTTCCTTCACAACGGAAGGAATACTAACATGATCCACCTATGGCTTGCCAATAGCAGCTCTAGGTGTGTTAGGGTCATGATGTGCCCTTGCTTGATCAAATGATGACCCCCCTCCTCTACCCTGAGAATCCTGAATGTCAAAATAATTTGGCACCTCCTTGAGTACAAAATCGCAATAGAGTTTCCTCAAGAAATATATAGGAACCTCATGATTGTTACAAGGAGGTGAATTAAAGACCATCCACCATCTCTCTCAAAAATTGTTTTTAATGTCTTCATTTATGCACCAATGAATTGGGAACCTCCTTTTTGTAGTTCTAAGAGTATTTGCGTCCCCTGGTTTTTTAAATAGTTGGCAAATGTCATCTTTTATGATTTTTTTCTTTTTTATGTCCGCATAAGATAATTTATTTGCATAATATTGTTTTTGTCCTTCTCTTTTATCCCTCCATAAATTAAATTTCCCACTAACCGTGCTTACGTGGGTCAAGATTGCTTCCAATGATTTTGCAAGTATTTCCCTTTCGGGATTTGTACCACTAGAATCTTTTAACCTATTAATTAAAGATTCTAATTATTTTTTCCCTCTTTCAATTTGGTTTATCAAATTTTGTTGGGTTCCAGGAGGAGGTTTCTTGATTGGAGGAGGCAATTGAGGTTCATTTTCTTCATTTGTTTCTTCATTCGGTTCTTCATTTGGTTCTTCATGAGGAGACAGAGGATTTGGTGGAGAGTTTGGTTGAGGGAGATTATTTCTTCTTGGCAATTAAAAAAACTACATTTTAAAATCTTCATTACGCATCAAATTTAAACAAAAATTTTTTTTAACAAAACAAATTGCAACAAAATTAAAATTTTAAAATAAATAAGAGGCATGGACTGTAAAAACACTTACCTCTTCTTCCAGATCAAACTTGATGATGTCGTGGAGCCATTTAATCAATGGATGAACAAAAACAATCAATTCACAAGAAAATATAACAGGGCGTGCGTGCTTTAGAATCTCTTCTTAGCTGAAAACGCTGGTTTGAGAAAGCAAAATGAGCTTCCAAACCCACGCAACAAACTTTATAAGGGTTTTTTAAAAGGGCACAGGCCATTTGAAAAAAATTGTTTTCCAAAGCACGTGTGCCCTATAGGGCACACACCCTTTAGTGCGTGCACACTATGTGCGATGGGGGGCCAAAAAGAAAAGTGGCATATTTTTGGTCCCCCATCTTTGTGCACTTACCCTTGAATATGTGTTGAATGTTTGTATCCTATCTATCCTTGTTTCCCCTAGCTCGGGGGTGGCCATATAATGGCCTTGAATGGGAGGTGAGCCTCCATGGTCATGTGGTTAATGCCTTTGAATTGTAGGTTTGCATAAGGGAAGAGTTGAAGAAATTGTCTAGTTTGGAAGATAGGAAAAAGTTCATTGTGGAAATAGAATAGTTGTTTTTTAAAAAAAAAATTGAATTGAGTTGTATAAGAATGAATAGTAAAACTTATGCATTAATGGAATTTGTAGTAATTTTACAACCCACAAGTAAAGTTTTCATAATGTAAAAGCATTCCAAAATTATTATATACTTAGAAATTTCTATATAAATGGATATAAATTTATGATTGTAAAATTTTCTAGAAATAGGAATTTATCATGGATCTGCACAATTGAATATGTATATAATCATGATTATTAGTTTCATTTTTTTTATGAGGAAACTAAAGTAATTCATAGCTATTTAAATTTCTTTATTACTTAAGTTAATGAATCAAAATAAAAGAAATACTATAAGACTGTGTACTTTTCTTTGTCTTTATTCTATTTCATAAAACCAATAATTTTTGTTTATAGAATTAGATATAAGTTGAAATACATTAATTTAATTTACTGTCAAAGTAATCTATTAATTACAATTAGGAATAAAGAAAGAACCTAAATAGAATAGTTGCAAACAAAATATCTATAATAAATGTAAAACATTAAACTTCTTAATTCATGTTTCCCCAATTTGTCAAAGATCTGTGTTTGAAAGTCAGTAAATTACTGTTATACATTTTGTAGAATTTTCTTAAACCTAAGATTTTGTGGGTTACTTACATTTTTTTAGTTGAGATATATATACATTAGAGTATATCTATATATACTGATTTTATATATTTATATACTCTAAAATAAATTTGTACAAGATTATGTCCTTGAATATTTGGGCATTACACCCCAGTCCTTATCCACCTCAATTATGTTCCAATTCATAGGAACCTAGTAAATAGGATGCTCTATTTTCCCTTGATTTCTATTTCTATTTCTATTATCAAGATCTTTACCATGCCATTCCAAAGGATTAAAACACACAATAGGCCCAGCTAATTCCTTCATATTTTGTGTCTTCATCTTCACAACCTCCTTAGTAGATCCATTGATTAGTTCTCTCTGTTCATCTCCCTTCGCAGCCCTTGTCTTAATTTTTCACACCTAATTTAGGAACCCACAATAGTGGGTTTCATCTATTATTTTTCCCAGGGATCTGATGCTAATCCATAGGCCACAAGTACAAACCACATTGGATACCCATTAGGGTGTCAAAACTGACCGCGTGGATGAAAAGGCCTAAATACAAAAGGCCCACTAGTAGTAGGAGGAGGATAAATGTAGACATGCCTTAAATCTCCGCCAAAACCCATGCTAAAATCTCCACCAATTTTTTTGGCATTTTACTCATAAAATCTATGATCCCGATCTCCATACTTGGGCCACTAATATTAAAATCCATCTTTCATAGGTTTAGGATAATACCAATAAGGTCCTTCACAATTACCATAACCCCATTTATTATCTTTTCATTCACTTTAACAATAAGGATCCTCCCATTTTTGTTGAGATTCTATATTTTTTGGAGCCTAATAGTATGCAGTGTATGGGTACCTATAAATAGGACTCATTGTTGGAGTAGTATAATTGAATTCAAATGGATGGAATTTACTAAATTTAAATTATCAATGTTTATCCGACTTGTAATATATTTTACGACACCTGATTTAATAGTAAATGATGCAAACTTTATAGATGATTTTGTGAATCTCCAAATTGGCACAATTTAGTACGATCCAAATCTCTTCTCTAAGGGAAGGCATTGTTAGGAATAAGGTGTCTCAACCTTGGATAATTCCTATTTTTATTATTTGTTTTGTAAAATGTATTTCTTGCAAATAATGCTAATGTGTCGACATCTTGAATTCTGTGTAAGGAGATCATGGCTAAAATGGTTATGATGGATTCCTATGACACGTAAGAGCTATGTCAGGAAGATTCAATGATAGGTGAAGACATGTGGCAACTGATAAATTTGAGTACTGTACACTCTTCCCCAATTGTGGGGTTTGGGGCATTGCCCCAAAAAAAAATTTGGGGTTCCTATTTTCTCAGAGAATGGTAAAACCCTAATACGGTTATCTTTGGGAGTAGCCCTAAAAAGTGAAGTGCATGATATAAGCTTTTTTAGGGTTGTGAAGAGAGGTGATGCGAGTGTATTGTTGGAACGTCTTATGTTGCCATGATTTGTCTTCAAGGGTTTTGAAATCTTTTGAAAGAACTTGCATTGCAAGTGTATTGTAAGTTGTAATAGTTTTGATCAATACATTGTGCAAGTTTTGGAGTGCTGGGGTTTTTTCCAAAAGGTTTCCCCAGGGTATATCATTGTGTTCTCTATTTTTCTATATGCATGATATGTGGTTGCAATATCTTTGTTAAAGTAGTTAATGAATCTGAAATTGTAAGGATTTATAAGAATTTGCACAATACTCTCCTATAGAGATTAGCGTAGGAAGTTATTTCCGCACCTGAGTTTCCTTACAGGCATTACATATTACCTTCTTCCAATCATCTAAAACTTTGTAACTACTAAGTGACACATATTGATAAGGTCTAAAATGGCCCAAGAATTCTCAGAATTATCTACCATTAACAAATGTAGAACCTCACAATCTGTTGGGATTGGAAAGATAAAGTACCAAGAGGGGAGGGGTGAATCACTACCCTCAAAAAATTTCAACACTTAACAATTTTCAATAGTAGTCCTCAACTAACTGACTAATTTCATTGTTTGCAACATACATTCATATAACTTGGAAATTTAAAGTGCATGTAAACAAAAAAATAAATCATACATGAAAATAAGTACTCATGAATCATATTTTTGTTACACAGAAACCCTTGTTAGAAGGTTAAAACCACGGTGGGGGGGTATGTGCAGGATCATACAGGATCATACTTGGAAATTTAAAGTGCATGTAAACAAAAAAATAAATCATACATGAAAATAAGTACTCATGAATCATATTTTTGTTAAACAGAAACCCTTGTTAGAAGGTTAAAACCATGGTGGGGGGGTATGTGCAGGATCATGGTATGCCAAACTAGGCCCTTAAGTGGCAATGAAAATTCAAAAAATTAGGTTTAGGCAAGTTGGCATTAAATTTGAACAAGTTATAAATATTATATCAAAAATATGTAAGAAGAGAATTTATAGAAAATTTAATTTAGTTTCTAAGAAACTAGGCCTTTTTTGAAAAAAATTATTCTATATGTTGAAAATTTCAAATTTGAATGTAGTAGTATGAAAATTTCAGGAAAAAAATAAGAAGTGTATGTCTGACCACCTTAAATACAATCAAATGATAATTTATTTTTATAATTTATTCTAAATATAAGTAGTCGACTCATGTCCCGATGTGACACATATTTTTTTTGTAATTTTTTTCCAATTGAATAATTAATTATGATTTTTCTTCTACAACCTTTCCAAAATACAAAAACTCTCGTGTTTGACCATGTTAACTTAGTCTAAACTTTATCAAATTGAATTTTTTTTCAATTTTTCTTGTAGTAGGAAAAACATAGAATGTGACACATGTTTTGGATTTCAAAAATGTTATACAGTTTGAAAGTTTTAGCTATTTTTCAATAAGTCTATCAATCAGGACTAGAAAGATAACAAGTAGATGTATGTCTGACCACATTAAAAAAAATCAAATGATAATATTTTTTAATAAGATTATTGATAAAAGTACCAGTCTCATTTTTGAATGTGATGTATATTTTTTTGTATTTTTTTTCTAGGTAAATAATTAATTATGATTATTCTGCTACAAACTTTCCTAAATATAAAAACTCTCGTGTCTGACCACCTTAACTTAGTCTAAACTTCATCAAATTAAAAGAATTGTTTATTATTATTATATTGGGTGAAGCATAGAATGTGATGTATATTTTAGATTTCAAAATTGTTATATTGTTTGAAAGTTATAGTTGTTTTTCAAAGAGTATATCAATTAGAACTTCTTTTTCGCATCACCACTTTTTGGCATACCATGATCATGTACATACCCGGGGATGACACCCACAAATTCTTCACTACTATATTAAATAAAGTATGTTGGTGAAGACTACAACTGTTGATCACTTCTAATGATCTTACCCTATTAGGAGTAACAAAATATCGATTAGATATACCTTGTGAAAGAATTTTGCAACACAATCAAGTGTGCACTCGGTTAAGAGATAATATTTGTAAAATGACAACTTATACTTCTTTGATTCAGATCTATGAAATAAAAATAAAATATCACCTCAATGTGATGAATAAGTTCTTTTGTCCTACTCAATAGCCTTGTATGTTTGTGACAAAACTAATACTATCTCTAACAGACTGTCATAAAAACTTTATCTGATCTCCGGATGTCCCTATGTGCAGATCTACTGCTTCATGAATTATATTCTCAATGACATCTTTTACAATTATATATCAAAGAATATTGACCTAATTAGGGTTACAATATCTTAGAAAACCTAAGATCAATAGCGTACAAAGATAACCTAGATCTACCATTACATAGGAATCATCACAAAAGTTAATGATTACATCCATATTAAATATGGCTTGATCTTGGTAAACCATTTATAGATCAGTGAAAACTATTTGCATAGAGATATATGTCATTCCTAATTACTATGTCATTTCCTAGATAACTCGGTAAACACTGCATTCTCTGTTCAGTGAATTACTGATGCTCAATGTGTATTAATTCACATTGTTTGCTAGCTCAGTACTTAGTGAATTTACTGACACTCGGTAAATGTGCTCAATTAAGCTTGTATTTGGTTAACATAAATTTTTTCCTTGTCCTTTCTCAGTGTGAAGGCTTTGTATGCTTGACCAACTGACTTGTTTGTCTCCTTATTCCAACCTTTACTGACTGAATAACTTGTTGATTACTGACTGAACTCATTTGATACTAATGACAATCCATTAATGCTCAAGTAGAGATATCAATCTCCCCCTTTAGAATTATTATCAAAACCTTATGTATATGTACCGACTAAAAAAAATATACAAACTCAAAATTTACAAACTGTACATTGACTTCTTTCTTTTCCTGACTAACTCCCCCTTTGTGAATGCTCTCAGAAGTGTGAAGCACATAGTGGAAACTATACATAATTTTCCCCCTTTTTGAAATTAATACCAAAAACATAAAAAATGTACTTATAACTTGTCAAAAATGTGCTTGTGGGTTTTCTGTAGTGACACCAAGAGGTTTTCCCATTCCTCCTTCAAGTTGTCAAGAGCAATGTGCTCAAGACCGACTTGTGCATGCTTATCAAAAATGTTCTTCTAAACTTAAATATTGAGAGTAGCAACTAAGGCTTTTGCCTTTTCTATATGTCTTTCCATGATTTTTAGATGGGGAAGCAGCTCGGCTTGTAGCTCGGTGACTTGGTCACTTATGGTGTCTTCCTACTTCCTTAGATCTGATCTCAACCGCCTAAGTTCTTGAACTTTTAATATATGCTTGTGAAAAGAATTTATCTCAGTTAGAGATGAGTTTGCACTGACCGTGATCTCTTCATCTAACTTCTTAATCTTTTTACTAATCTCAGCAGTGAATTGGTCTACAGTGCATAATTTAAACATAATTTGAATGATTTCTTGAGTAATAGATTCTAACTCTGTTATTACCTCAGAAAGCTTGACCTTGTTTATTGTCACTTCTTGGCTGATCTTCTCTGCAAGTTTCAATTGTATCTTTGCTTCAACCCTTTCTTCTATTCTCTTCTCTACATCAATGTTTGACATGTTTATGTGACTTGTTAGAGAAGCAAGTTGATCAAGTATAGCAATATCCTCACTAATATTGATCTCAGGAACTACTTGTTGTAAGATGTTTCTAACCTCCTCAAGTATTTTCTTTCTTTTACTTTATTTTCTCAACTTTTCTTGTGCAACCTTCCTAGTGCATAGTTCCCCATATTTTCTAAGTTCTTCAAGGTCTAAATTTCTTGAGTCACATGAAGGTATCTCAATTACCTCATCCAATGTTACCATGCCCTTTCCATGTTTCTTCTTCTTCTTTTGCAGTGTGGAGGATATTTTAACAAATGGAGCTAGAGCTTTAATCTCTCTATTTTTCTGCTTAGGCTTGGTAGAAACACTTTCCTCTTTTTGTTTCCCAATGACTTGTGTCTCAATTGATTGTCATGGGGCGTTAGTAGTGGTGTCTTTTCATGTTGTCTCTATCAATTTTATTTTCTCTAGTACTTATGATACTGCCTCTATTTTCTCAGGATGATTTGCAGTATTTTACTATGTTGTTCCTTGGTCTGTTGTATCCTTGTGTTCCTTTGTATCCTTTATTTTCTTGGTGGTCTAGCCTTCAGGTTCTTTTGTGTTACAAGCTCAACAGCTTACACTAAGATTGGTAAATCACCTAGTACTCACTAGTTGTTTCCTCTGTCCATCTTGTTTCTTCATTTTAATCTATAGTAATGGTAACATATTCATCATCCTTGAAATCATCATGATCATCATTAGTGATTTCCTCAATAAGAACATCATTTGTCCCTATTATCAATACTTTCTTCGGAGGATCTTGGTATACTTCTTTATAGTCTGGCAGATAAAAATCTATAGCAATAGTAGTGTCGGGTACCTCAGTTTTAGATAAATCTATTGGTTCCTTGGTACCAGGTCTACATCATCTGAGTGTGTACCTTTGCCTTTCCTTTTTCTCTTCTTCTTGGGTATCACTACCAATGCGAACTTATCTACTTTTTCTCGGGCTTGGAGGATTGAAGTCCATAGGAGTTGACTATTCTCATTTACCTCCTCAAGCTTTCTGGCCAAAATATTCAATGCTCCACTCTTCACCAAAAATATTTTAGTATATTATTTCATCGAGTCTTCTATCTCAGGAGCTATCAATGTGGGCATAGCCAATATCAATGAGTGTTCCCTCATCTTGTTCTTAGTATGCAAGGCATATGTCCATCGTGCTAACACTTTTTCATAAAGAATCTTAGGTACATATCTTGCAAATTCAACTGGTACCTTTTTAAACTTTATCATCATCTGTATGAAGGACTCTTCTATCTTTTTCTGATCTTCGGTTGACATATGTACATGCCAACTTAGTTGCGGGTTACCAAGGCCTCTAGTGTCTATTATTGTTTCTTCTAACTCATCAATAGATAGATTTTTATTTACAACTACCTTGAATTCATCTTGATCTTCCTCTTCTTTATCATCATTGTCATCTTTTTCCCTTATAAGATTTCTCCTCTTCTTTGGTATCTCTAAGGTGGCTTGTGCACCTCTCTTTTTCTTTTGGTATGTCTTTGTAGGAGTGTGCCTTGATATTTTTACAACTCCTTTCTTAAGAGGTGGAGAAGTGGCTGTAGTAGACCTTGTCCTTGATCTTGTCTGTACTTCTTCTTGCTTCCTCTTACCTATGGCCTTAACCAATGAAGACTGAATGTCTTTTTCTGACTCAATCGCCTCCTCATCATGCTCATTGTTACCTAGGAGTAACTATTCCTTAGTTGCTACCTCAACTAGAATATCCTTAGATGCATCATCATCTTCTCCATCTTATCCATCATCTCCAAATTGTTTTATTAGATATAACCAATTATAAATTCAATTCCATTCATACCTTTATAACTTAGGTGGAAGTGGTGATGTCACCCAATCCAATGGATGAGGTGTCATCGACTACATTGCTTGACTCAACATTATCACTTGATGTCTTTCTCCACATTATGTTTCTTATCCTTTTGATGTCCTCAATAGTATTATCATTTTGATAAGTTTGTGTCTCTAGTGCTCGGTCTCTGCAATCCTTAATTAAGTGACCAACTTTGTGAAAATGTAAACATGCCATACCAGTGTTTGTCTAGTTATGAGATCTGCCTCTCCAGTTATTTCTCATGAAATTTTCTACAATATGTCCATATCTTCCACATGTTGTGCAATTAACCCATGTGTTATAATCCAAAGTTTATGCATTACCTTTCCTTCTCTATTGATAGGTTTTGTTCTATTCTTTCAATGTCCAAACTTTCTTCATCTTAGTCATGCATTCTTGTGCAATGTGTCCATGCATATTGCAAGTATGAAAATGTTTCTCCATGTAGGGTTTCTTAGGATTCATATTCAACTTAGATCTACACTCATGTGTCTGATGTCCAAACTTTTTATAGTTCTAGCAATTACCATTAAACTTAAGAGTGCATTTAGGAATACATTTTTCTTTTCACCTATAAACATTTGCTGTGTGGCCTAGTTTTCCACAATGATAGCATGATAGTTTCTTTGGACTTGGATTAGTGTAGGTATTGTTCTTTTGTTCAGCTTCTCTTGATGACTCTCCTAGCTTTGTGTAGCCTAGACCAGTAGTGCTACCAAGTCATCTTTGACTAATCAAGAATTCATCTATTTTCTTAGAACTTTCTTCAACTTTCTTGATCATCTCATTATGTTGTTGTTGCATTTTGACTTCATTTTTTAATCTTTACTTTTCTTCCCTTAGTTTACCAATGTTTATAGTTTACTTGTAAGCTCATTGTTCACTCAGTTAACTTACTGACTTATAACAACCATCTAATTGGAGATTTCAAAGTGATGCTCAATGAGTCTCAGTATCTCAGATTATTTCTCTTGTATCTTCTTAGTCATTTGTCTCTTGTCTTCAATAGCTAAGTTTATTTCTTGTTCATCTTGCCTGGCATTGTTCATGACATCAATCATTCTAACAATTTGTGTCTCTTGAAAAATCTACAAAGCTTTAACTTGTTCAGTAAGATGAAGATTCTTTTTAGATAGATTACATATTGCTCCTTCAAATGCATTAGATATACTACCTGATCCAGATCCAGTGTTCTCAAATGTGTCATCTATCTTTTCTTCATGGTAATTAGTGTCACCATACCGAATAGCCATATCCTTCCTTTGAATTAGTAACTTTTTCATTTTATCTTTGGCTTGCTTGAATTATTCAGTGAAGATCTGCATCTGTATTCTTTAATTCTCAATAGTCTTGTCCAACTTATATATTTCCATCCTTAGATATTTCTCTCTTTATTGTTTAAACTTCCTTAATAAGATGTCTAGCTTTGATACTGATTGTTGGGATTGGAAAGATAAAGTGATGAGAGGGGATGGGTGCATCAGTACCCTAAAAAACTTTCAACACTTAACAATCTGCTATAGTAGTTCTTAACTAACTGATTGGTTTCATTGTTTGCAATATACATTCATATAACATGGAAATGTAAAGTGCATGTAAACAAAACAATAAATCATACATGAAAATAAGTACTCATGACTTAGATATTTTGGTTATGCAAAAACCCTTGTTAGAAGGTAAAAACTGTGGTGGGGATGACACTCACAAATTCTTCACTACTATAGTAAATAACATATGTTAGTTAAAGATACAATTGTTGATCACTTTTGATGATCTTACCCTATTAGGAGTAACAAAATATTGACTAGATCTACCTTGTGAAATGATTTTGCAACACAATCAAGTGTGCACTAGGTTAAGAGATTTACAATAAGATAGTTAATTCTACTATGTTAAGAGATTTACAATCTGCTACAATGGTTAAATTCATAATAGTAGAATATCTGTAAAATGACAACTTGTACTTTTCTGATTCAGATCTATGAAATAACAATCAAATATGCATTCCGCCTAGGGAGTACATCCCTAGCTTAAATTTTTAATGTTTAATTTATTTTTTTTCATGGAGCGTCATCGGGAGGAGCATTTTCGGAAGGAGTCTTAGCCCCAACGGCTACCTGCAAACTTTGTGGATGACAGGCAGGGTAAAAATGCTTGTTGGTGTTTTAAGTAGCATGGAAATCTCTCATGTAAAGCAGAACAAGGTGTACCATCGCCCTTCAATAGACATTTTCAAAATAGGTTTTAGCCCAAATCATCTTTTCAATAGCCCAGGGTTAATTTCTCTCACTACAACGGATCACAACACTCAGGTTGGAATGGAAGGAGAGGGGAGAAGCAGGCACCACGGTATGGGAAAAACCCTAATTACTTACATTTTGGTAAAAATTTTAATTTCAAGTAGATAGTAGATAATTTTTATAGACCAAAACCCCCTAGCCAGTCGAAGGAGATGATGACCTCGAAAGAGCTGACTCAGTCACATTCAGCCAAGATTACCTATGAGATCTCTACCACCATCAGAGTCTTAGACTCCCAATGGTAGGAAGTTTTGTCAACTCTAAAGGAGAATGCCTTCTTCTTTAAATGGCTTAGCCCATGGCCTTCTATTGGCACAATTAGGTTTTGGTGTAAGGAGGTGTGGGGCGAGGGGTGAAAACTCAAAACCCTATCAAATGGTTTCTATATGGGCATGTTCCCTTCAAAAGAAGATAAAGAATGGATTCTCAGTAATGGCCCCTATCTCATCGAAAGATAGGGAGTTTACATGCAAGATTGGGAGGCAAATTTTGACCCTGAAAAGGCAAGTTTAAAAGAATATCCTATTTGGTTCAGCCTACATAATCTTCCTTTAGAATATTGGGGGGAGGAGATGCTGAGTCATCTTGGTAACAGCATAGGCACCTTCATCAAATCTAACGAGGTAATTTGTGATAAAGATGCCTCGATACATCCTTAGATTCTAATTAATCTATAGGAGAATAACCCCATTCTAGATATAGTAACATTGGGGATGGACAGTGGTTATTGGGTGCAAATGATCACAAAATGGTAGGGCAAGGACCTTGGATCTACCCCTGAAGAAGACGTTTCCTATAGGAAGGATAAAGGGAAAGTTTAGGACTCTTTTTTAGATGAACTTGAAAGAAGGTTTTTGGAATAGGAGATGGTTAAGCTAGCTAGGGCTGATCAAGTTGTCTCTAGAAGCCCTTTCTATGATCCACTTTGGGGCCAAAGTTTCAAAGATGCTATCAAATCTACTTTTGTGGATACCTTTTTATTTGTGGAGGTGGAACCCATTCTCTCCACACAGGTGGTAAAGGAAACTCCCTTTTCTCAATTTGTAGAGGCTTTTGCAGAAGATCATTGCCCCCCCTCTCCAAATTCTGATGCAACCTTGCTTCAACAGGGTAATGGCTCTCATGCTCAGCAAGGTGGAGAATATTTTGGTCTTGACCCTCTTGTGGTTCCTAACTCTTTTGACATTGCGGGTAAGCTTCTTGTTCCAGATCAGGCTAAGGTTTCTTCAGTAATGGATGAAATGGTGTGTCAGGAAGATGTCTTTAAAGATATAGAAATATCTCCTATAAGAAACCTAAGTAACTCCTTTGAAGATGAAAAGGATTGTGATGGGGCTTCTAAGGATTGGGACTCTGAAATGGATGGGTTAGAGGTTGGATTGGACCTAAATGACCTAGGCATATTGGATAAGGTTGGTTCCTTTGAATAGAGAAGGTTAGGATAGACAACTTCCTCCTTGAAAAAAGCCTAGAATTGGGGAAAAACAAAAATGAGGTGTGAGGTCTATCCAGATGAGGTTGAAGATTGCTAGAAATGCTTCTGACCAAACCAAACTTTTAAGATCAGGAAAAGGCTATGCATTTTCCCGGGAGCCATGAAAACCTTATCATGGAATGTCAGGGGTTGCAATGCCCCTGACAAGCTTTGTTTGATTAGAAGATGTCTTGATCAAACAAAACCAGATCTTGTGCTATTACAAGAAACTAAAATTAATGCTGATGTGAGAGAATTTTTAAAAATAAGTTTATAAGATGGAATTGTGAACTGGTTTTTTCCTAAGGGGCTTTAGGTGGACTTGGTGTGATTTGGAACCCAGGCTCATTGGATGTGACTATGCTACAAACAGACCAAAACTGGCAATGGTTAAGAGTATTTGTGAAACATCTACACTATCACATTTATGTTTTTAATGTTTATGGTTCAAATAATAGCTCTCAGAAATTTGTGGTCTGAAATTCTCTTAGGAGTATCATGGAAGGTGTGGGTGATGAGGTAGTAGTGATGGGGGGTGATTTTAATGCAATTCTCTCCCTGGAAGACAAGAAAGGTGGTAAAGGATGGATTAGTGGTAGTCAAAAGGAATTTTCTACCTTTGTAACTTCATGTGGTCTTTCGGAGATCCCGTTTAAAAGAGGTGATTTCACATGGACTAATAGGCATGCTGGCTTCCTTAATATTATAGAGAAGTTGGATTGTTTCTTTGTTGGAGGTAATTAGGCTACAGTTTCATGGACCTATGATGCTGAAATTCTTCCTTTTCAGGGCTCAGATCACTTCCCAATTGCTCTGAGGCTTCAAGATGAGGAGACTCAGGATAGATATCCCTTCAAATTTGAATTGATGTGGTTTACTACAAAGGGGTTTCATGAGCTGATTGAGGAGTGGTGGTCTCAGGCTCCAAAAAGGTCAGGTAATAAAGCTTTTGTTTTTGTAAAGAAACTCTAGTTTATTAAAGATCAATTAAAATTTTGGAATAGGTTGCATTTCAAAGATATTTTTGTGGAAAAATTTAAAGTGGAGGACAAACTTAAAACCTTAAGTATGCATATAATTGGGCATGGTATGTCAGAGGCAGATTTTGTGGAAGAAAAGTGTCTACAATCACAACTAGAGGGGTTGTTGAAAAAAGAGGAGATTTTTTGGAGGCATAAATCAAGAGAGACATGGTTGAAGGAGGGGGATCAAAACACTAAATTCTTCCACAACTCCTTGAAATATCATAGAGCTCATAATAAAATCTTTTGCATTTAGAATAGTTTCGGGGATTCACTTAAAGATAGAGAAGAAATTAATTCTGAAGCTATTGCCTTCTTTTCCAAAAAGAAAGAAAGGTCGGAACATCATAATCTTTTATGTGAAAAGGTGCTAGATTTCATTCCGTGTCTGGTCTCTGATGTGCAAAATAAGGACATGATTAGATCGGTATCTATGAAGGAGGTGAGAGCTGCCATGTTTCGGCTCAGTAGAGATAAGCCCCTAGGCCCTGATGGCTTTCCTACAATTTTTTTTCAAAAGTTTTGGTATTTGTTGGGAGTAGATCTATGGGAAATTATGGAGGAATCAAGATGTGGTGGTTTCATTCTCAAAGATCTCAATAACACTTTTATTGCTCTTGTTCCCAAAAGGGATTCTCAGCACTCTTTTGAGGATTTTCGACCCATTGCTTTGTGCAACACAGTATATAAGGTGATTTCCAAAGTGGTGGCAAATAGACTCAAGAAGGTACTAAATACGGTGATCTTTGCGGCACAAAGTGGCTTCTCTCCTGGGCGTTCTATTTTTGAAGGTGTAGTAATTGCACATGAGGCTATTCACTCCATTAGAGAAGAAAAAAGCAAGAAAATGATGGTTAAGCTTGATATAAAACAAGCTTATGATGAGGTGGATAGAGGTTTTCTATTAGATGTGTTGAGCAAGTTTGGGTTTAATGAATGTTGGATAGCTTGGGTTTGAAGCTGCATTACCACTCCAAGATTTTTGGTTTTGGTTAATGGCAGCCCTCAAGGCTTTTTTAAACAAGAAAAGGGGATCCAACAGGGAGATCCACTATCTCCTTTTCTTTTTATTATTTTGGCAGAGGTTCTAGGTAGATTGATTTCACAGAAACAACAGGAAGGTGAATGGAAAGGCATTCAAATAACAGAAGGTTTGGAGGCCCTATCTCATTTGCAATTTGTAGATGACACCTTTTTGGGAGGTGAAGCTTCTTCAAAGGAAGCTAAAGTTATGAAAGAAACATTGGAACTGTATGGGAAAGCTTCAGGGTAGCTTATCAACTGGTGAAAATCTGAGATCTTTTTCTTCAATACCCCACTGCAAGAAAAAATAAAGATTGGCAAAATTCTAGGTATGAAATCAGACATTTTACCAAATAAATATCTTGGCATCCCTCTCTTTTTGGGCAGTAATAAGTCAGAGTTTTGGAAGGATTTAGTTAGCAAATGTTTGAAATGAATGGATGGTTGGAAGGGGAAGTGGCTCTCTTGGGCAGGTAGGATTCTTATGTTGCAAATAGTGATCTCAGCCATGCTAGTTTACTCCATGATGTGTATGGAGTTACCTAAGAAAATATTGAAGGTGATTGAGGCTAAGATGAGGAAATTCTTTTGGTGTGGCTCAAAGGAGGGGGACAAGATCCTGTTGGTTGCATGGGATAAAATTTGTAGCCCTAAAATTAATGGTGGAGCAGGTATTAGAAATTGGCAGCTTATGAAGAAAGCATTGGGAGCCAAAATGGTATGGAGCATGTATAGAAATCCCTCATGCTACTGGGTAAGAATAATCCAATCCAAGTATCTAGATTCCCTAGAAAGATCTAGGATCCTTACCATTAAAGATTCCCCCTCAAGGATCAACAATTTGGAACTTCTTGGTGGCTTGTAGACCGGTTATTTGTGATCATATTTCCTAGCAGATTCATAGTGGTAATGATGCACTATTTTGGGAAGACTCTTGGAATGGTCTCCTAGCATTGAAGGACTGTCAAAATTTCTCCGAGCTAAATATTTTCTTTGACTCTCTATGGGGGACCAAAGTAAAACATTATCTGGAACTAACCAATGATATGGAAGGACAAGGCTACAGATGGAGAAACTTAGTGAGTTTGGATCTTTCGTCATAGTAGAAGGAGCTGATGAAAGGAATTTTAACTCTTAGATTAGTTGCTATCACTAGAAAAAGTGATAGAATTAGGTGGTGTGGCTCTCTCTCTAGAGAATATTCTATCAAATTGGGATATATGATGCTAGACACATGTGAGGCACCCCTTTTCTCTTCATATGATCTATGCTGGCAAAAGGAATTATTACCAAAGGCTAGAGTTTTTGTTTGGTTGGCATATAATGGAAGAATCCTGACAATGGAGAGATGGAGAAGGTTAGGTCTTCAAGGACCTACTAGATGTGCACTGTGTGAAGGTGAGGTGGAATCTGTAGATCATATTTTAGTCAAATGTGGGTTTGTGGAACAATGTTGGAGTTTTATACAGAAGAAATTAATGTGGCACGATCTGAGGGCAAACACTGTTAGGCAGGTCTTTGATGGCTGGCCATGGAGGGTTAGGAAATCCACCCTCTTAGGTATTTGGGCTATTACACCCTCACTAGTGGTGTGGGAGCTATGGAAAGAATGTAAT
>BSBK01014049.1:2500-86819 GCA_027943335.1 Chamaecyparis obtusa
AATCCAGACAAGATCGATGAGACCTTCACCTTCGACCCTTTGGCGACCCACTATTGCAGAGAGATAGCTATCTGGAGTTTTATGGAGTGCATGAAAGGTGGGCACAATGAGTGGATATCCAAACAATTTGTCTAGTCCTAGAATAATAGGAATATCTCAGTTGGTGGCATCAATTTCTAGATCAATGAGGAGGTCATTGCTAAGGCGATGGGTCTCTCTATGGAAGGGAGAAAGTATAAAAAATCTAGTCGGATGCCTAACCCTACCAATCTCAACCAATTCTTCAGGGAGGGAGAGAATCCTATCAAGAAGCAAGGGGGTTTCAACTGGGAAGAACTGTCAGAGTTCTGGCCCAAGCTTTGTCTCATTGTGATGAAGTATTTCACCCTAGAAGGTAAGTTTATTGTGTTCTACTACTACCACTTACCCTTTCTAAATCACATTAGAAATAAGGACTTAATTTCCATTCCCTTCTACCTTCTGCATTCCTTAGAAAGTAATATTTTGGATATTAAGGAGAACCCTGATAAATCAATCCCTATTCTCCATCAGGGCCTCCTTCTCTATATTTACCACTTCCACAATGATATCTTCCCTCCTCCCCAACCCCCCCTGATTACCCAAGAGGTAGCCCAAGAGGATTCCCCATCAAAAATTGAAAACCCCACTCACTCCACCTCCCAATCCATCTAGGTTATCCAAGAGTCTGATCTTTTTCCTAAAGAGGGTAGAACTCACAAAAAATGTGTAAAAAATCCTTTCAATAGGAGGGAAGAGTAGGAGGAGTCTCATGTCTCTGAATATTTAGAGACCAAAGATCAGAAGGAGTTTGACAGTACTCCTGAGACTGAACATAAGCCCAAAAAATGGAGGATATTGGAGAGCCAAGTCAAGCTAGAGGTTGACTTAGGTGGCTCGGGTCGCCGAAGGTCTAACAAAATTGTGAAGGAGCAATGTAAAACTAGAATCTTGGAAGCAGTCTCTAGAGATAACATGAGTCCAATTAGGACTAGTAACACTCTCCCTCCCAATCCTTAGAAAACCATGGAGACTCCCTACCCTACCCCATGTTCACTAGAATAAGCCCCCTACTACTGAGCACAAACCCGGGTTTCTAGCTAGCAAAGATAGGCTTAAAGGCACCCTCAAGCTGAGGTTTTCTGATTTGGACAAAGAGATTGCTGAAATCAAATAGGACTTGTAGGAACTAAAGCGTCACTGTATGATGACTAAAAAATTTGTGCTGAAGGTCATGCATGCTTCAGCTATGACCCTCTGCACTGTGTAGAAAAAAATGGTAGGTGACAGTCTGGAGGCATATGATGACAATAAGGATCTCTTCCTGTTCCTGCAGGAGGAGTCAGCTAGGACCCTGACGTCCAAACATCTGGGTGGAAAGAACTAATTGCTGGTGCTCATGAGTTTTTTATTTTTGTCTGGGCATCGCCCTTAGTTCTCCTATTTTGATTCTGATTTTAAGGTTATTTTTTCTAGTCCTTGGTATAGCCTTGTGTGGCTTATAACTGTTATTTTAATTGCTACTATTTGCTTCAGATGCTCTAGTTTAATATTTTTGAAAAGTACCATGGTGTTTGTTTTTTATAGAAATAGATTAGAACTGATTTTTTCTATTGTTAAATTACTTTTAAAATGCTTATGACTAGTGCCATTAATATGTTGTTAATGCGCCTCTAGTGCCTTTGTTCCTCGGGCCAGCACCTTCATGCTGCTTTTATCTGTCAAAAACATTATTCTTCACAATTATTCCTAAACCTAAATTACATTTGATTTCTAAAATATTGTTGGTTCTTTTCCTTGCACGACCAAGCTTGAATCAAATAGTTGGGCTTCAAACATAGGCTAGGCACTCAAGCTTGACAAGGAAAACAAACCAATTGATGAGGATGAAGAGAAATCCTCCTTCTTCTTTGAGCTCCACATTCACTCAGGCGGGTATTGTCTTAACTGCACATTCAAGACACCTCAGGACAAAACCAAAGGCCTGCAGATAGTTTAGTGTGGAATGCTTCTCAAACTCCTAGGTATCCTATACCTCAATGAAGCCAATATCTCATGCAACAGCCCTATTTGCATGGAGTGAGTATGAAAACTAGAAACCTATCCTAACAACAATAAAGGGAAAAGGTGGGACTGAATGGAAATGATTTAAATGGATTTTGAAGGGACCCCTGAGATACCCTAAGTCTCTGATAAACCAGTGCCTTGTCCAATGGGTCACAGAGTCAAATACCCTATTGCAAGAGACAACTATGAAACAAGAAAGCAATAGATTCAATGTGTTGATGCTTGACATCAATCACACACCATGACCAAGCCTCAACATAACACCCACCTGTGCATTCAAACGTGCTCTTATCCATCAAATGATTTTGACCCTCCCCTTAGAAGAGACCTATGAACAGACAATACATTAACCAGCATCCACTGGAAGAGAAGCATGACCTATCTTTGATATTTCAACTCATACATGCAAGAACACTAACCCTGAACCAGTTATCTCTATGAAGACAACTCCACTTGCAAACACTTAGGCAATGCAAATAGACAAATCAAACACCCTTGATGTA
Source organism: Chamaecyparis obtusa (assembly GCA_027943335.1). Lineage (NCBI taxonomy): Eukaryota > Viridiplantae > Streptophyta > Pinopsida > Cupressales > Cupressaceae > Chamaecyparis > Chamaecyparis obtusa. The sequence continues at coordinate 5,089 of BSBK01014049.1, forward strand.
TGATTAATGATTCAAAATTCAAATGGAGATAGCTTAGTGACAGTAAGAATACATTGAGTCCTCATACATAAGACAAATCTGTTACAACATGCATTGTATTCTTTGAACCAACAAGGAGAGAAGAACACCCTATATGCATAAAGAAGGAGAAAATCTGCAGAACAGAACCTTCACTAGAACTGACAAAATTCAAAACCCTTTCTAAGTCAAGAATTTGACTACATATACCCCTAGCTGCCTTGGAATTCTCAGAGAGAATGCAACAAGCTACGGACACCTAGGGCATAGGGTACAATAGCTAAACCAATTGGAAATGGTCACAAAAATTACTGTAGGGGTAGGAAATACAAGCAGCTTGGAGAAAGAGATCTCAAACAGATCTTACAATTATGACAATCAGTACAAAACACCAGGCAGAACCATAAAAACCAATACAAATCGGCCACCTGCAAACAACCTGTCGAGCAAAAAATAGTCCTTCATACGGCACAAAGTCTCCATGCAATCAAGTAACAGGCCTCTGGACCACCTTGAAATCACTGGCGCCACCAAACCAATCAAAATCCGCTGAAGAAACCATAAAGTGTGGTACTTCCTGTCGCTGCAAACCCTTCGGCAAATTTGAATTCAAATCCAATGGTCACCTCCTCTCCTGGCACCTACAGAGAAACAACGACCCACATTCAAACCATGACCAACTTTATATCCCCACCGTCGATCTCTTTATCTTTCCCGGGCTCGGCAACCTGACCACAATCTTTAGTCATGCAACTGCACGGTTGCAAACCTCACCGCCATAGAAACTGGTCAACAAATTATGATTGGTCGCATGATCACATAACATAGAAATGGGTTATGTGAACATGTGACAACCCATAAATACAATGCCTCGGCCCCACAAACGACTGTCAGGCCTTAGAACTGGGTCCACCTGCCATGTGTCACATCACTACTTGCTCGGTCATTGCAAACATGGACCCCACATATCTGGCAAACTGGTGACCAAAGAACTTCTACCAGTTCACGAAACACCTTGCATCCTTTGCTAAAAATCTACCAACTTCACGACCGCTATTTGCACAATCGCCACACAAATAAATAAATTGCCAAATCTTTACGTGAACCCATGACAAGAAGTAAATTTATCGGCACTGCCACCTTTTTATCTGGACCACCAAACGCTAGACACCAACTGGGCCCGCCTGAAGCTACATGTCACCATTTCATTTGCAGTTCACGCCCTGTCATACTGACATAGGACCCACCTTCCACAAGCCTTTGAAAATGAACGGCTGGTGTAAGATCTCCTGGCTCTGACAAATCCCATGAGAACTTACACCAGCCGTAGGATCCATCCTCGTCACAAACCCCTCTGACAATAGCCCAACTTCTAACTCCGCAACTGCGATGCCACCTCAGCACCTACCAGACAATGAAAATCACGCACCTCAACACACCCTAGCAGATGGATCCACTACTCGTCAACTCATTTAAACACTGCCAGATCGAATGATTGTCGCATGATCGCAAGTTTTGAAAATGGCTTTTGTGATAATGCGACAAGGCCACAAGACCGCCACCATTACATGACATCCTAACTAGAGCATAGAAAACCACCAGCCAAGTCATTGAATGTTAGGGGAAAAACCACTAGGATCAAGCGACAAGGAGATAACAATTATTCGCCAGGTCACGGAATGAGAAATTAATCGCCAAGCAAGTGGAACAACTGGAAGGACTGGGACCCATGCGAACAAGTGGCAGGTGGTCGCATGATCACATGTAAGAAAAGTCATACATGAGGCCATGCGACGGCCAACGAGGAGGAGCCACCTATCACGCCTACACAGAAAAATCCAACAGCCATCGCAAAAGCACAAAGGCTAAACATCTTGCATCTTTTCCATGGGAACATACGACAACCATCGATCCTCCCTAAACTTTAACCATGATGAAGCATGAATAACAAAGACCACCACATAACTATTAGGCATTCAACGACAACGCGACAAACCACTAGCCGGGTTATTGGATGCTAGTAGATAACTGCCAGATATCCAGGGATAACGTGACAACATAGTCACCAGGTCACTGGATAGGAGATGTAACCACTAGAAAACTTGGATAATCAGTGACATAGAGCCTGCAAGGACTGGGCCCCACCAAACATCGCACCTGCGTAGTTAGAGAAAACACCAGCAAACATGGAACCAGTGCGAGGTCAAAAACACACAATGTTTTCAGCACAATGGAAGACCAAAAACACACAGAATTTTTCATGCCAAAGGATAAGTGCACAAGATTAGGAAGCATAGGGTCAAAAATAACGCAGGTCAAAAACACACAGATCAAAAACATCATAGATTTTTTAAAACACTATGGGTTTTCGACACTATGGCAGATTTTAAATTTTGTTTCCAGCAGGCCTAGAATTTAGATCTCTTTTTGGATTTTGATTTAACAAGTGTAATTTGGACCAGAGCAAGGCGATAACATGGAGAACACAGGCCAGGAGGCAATGAAGAACACTTGCAAGGAAAATAGGCCATTTTCAAAGGATTTTGCAATGATAGAAAATGGGCCTAATAGTGGCTCTGTCTGGGGATGATGGGCAACCTGTGCCCATACGAAAATTCAAAATTTTTGGGAGAGAAAACCACCAACTAGACAAAAAGGTAGGGACCACAAAAAACATAGGGAAAAAGCCAGGAAAGAAACACATAGCAGAAAGGGGAAAACATATTTACAGAATTTACAAGATTTACAACTTTACTTGATGGCCCCAGGCCACCAAAATGAAATCAATGACCCCCTTGAATCAAAGGTCTGATTTTCATCCACATATGCAACCAGCCTCCTAAAAATTTCATGACCACCTTGCTGCAAGCATTTGTGAATAACCATGGGCTGAAGAATAAACTTGTACTGATCACCACCCATGTTTTTCCAGCCATGACTATCATATTCATATTCAAACTCCAAGAAGTAGGGAACATCATCTACTTCTCCTCGATGACTAGAAACAAAAATTTGATCTAGTAATGCATCAAAAAATAAAACATACTAGGCATCATGCATTACAATATAATTACCTGGCTGAGAAGGACTTGAATCTTCTGATTTATCTTCACACATTGCTTCAGCCACTAAGCAACCTAGTTCACCCATGGTGTCTTTACTGATTGCATCATGAACCAAGTGAAGGTCTCCTTCACTATCATATCTGGCAGAAGAAGGAAAATAACTTGAACAAAAGACTTTTTCATCACTACAATCTTGATGATAGGAAAACACACTATCATGTCCTTCTACCTCTTCTTCTGCAGGGTCATTACATGAGGGGATCTCTGATGAAAAAGGAGCATCAAAAATAGGAGCATCCTGGATGATATCTAGTAATGTGGGGGTAGCAAAAGAATCAAAGGTACACATGTCAAAGTCAAAACCTTCTAACTCATGCTCTCGGTCAAAATCAATGTGTGCAAGATGTAGGAAATCAGAGCCATCACCCCGTGAATATCTAAGATACTCAGAAGATAATAAATCTAAAATTTGTTCACTGTGAAGTGAACAACTGTCCACAAGAACACCCTCCTCTGACATAGAATCATCAGCAACATATTCATCAATCCCATACTCCTCTTCATCTGATTGACTGCATAAACTCTTTGCCCCATATTGAGAAAAGACATCACTCTCATGACTGCAAGAAAGAGTGTCAACACCTGACACATCTCCTTCATAAATTTCATCACTCTCAATATTAGCATTACTGAGCAAAGCCCCAAGTGCATCCTCAAGCTCAAGGCTGCCATCACCAAGTATCCAATCCCTGACACATATGTAATGCTCTTCCCACAAAGCATCTAACCAACTGGTTGACTCATGAAAATAGAGCTCCAAGAATAAACTAATGAATTTAGATTCAGGAAACTCAACATCCTCAGGAAGCTCATCATACACCTCATAAAATCTATCATAAAATAGAGATATGGATAGATACTTTCTGTATCCTACATTTAGCCTTACCAATTTCATGTAATCTCTAAGGATGTCCTGTTCTAATAATGCAATCTCATTATTCATCCTATCCATTACAACCAATGCAATACTTCCATAAAATTCTACCAGACTGCAGCTGAGGACTTGAAGTATGCTAACCTCTAATCCCACCTTACTCCTTTCCTTGTGCTTGACCACTTAATAAGGAGACATTTAAAACTTGAAAAATACCTGAGAAAATCTTGCAGCTGAAGACTTTGTTGACTGGAAGTAGGGCAGATCCAGAGCTCACTTATAGCTCCATCAGATAACCTTGTCATGTAGAGCCACCACCTCCTTGAGAGGAAAATGTCTCACTGATTTGTATCTCCTCCAACCAACCAAAGCTATACCAGGTAACATGCACTGTCTATCAGGAAACACACTGATCAAACAGAGAAAGTCAGAGTCACCATTCAACACTTAGTGAGAAGATATCAGCAAATGCTTGTTTTGTATCTGACTCTGTTCTAGACTCTCCCCGGCAGATTTGCCATTTTGGTGACTCAGATGGGCCAAACCAGTCTGGTCAATAAAGATTTTGAATACTACAAAATAATTTCAACTAGAGACCTTAATAGGCTTTCTTTATGTTCTCCCTAGTGGAGTCACCATTTTGGTGACTTTTTTTCCTTGCAGGACCAAGCTTGAATCAAATAGTTGGGCTTCAAACACAGGCTAGGCACTCAAGCTTGACAAGGAAAACAAACCAATTCATGAGGATGAAGAGAAATCCTCGTTCTTCTTTGAGCTCCACATTCACTCAGGCGGGTATTGACTTATCTGCACATTCAAGACAGCTCATGACAAAACCAAAGGCCTGCAGATAGTTTACTGTGGAATGGTTCTCAAACTCCTAGGTATCCTATACCTCAATGAAGCCAATATCTCATGCAATAGCCCTATTTGCATGGAGTGAGTATGAAAACCAGAAACCTATCCTAACAACAATAAAGGGAAAAGGTGGGACTGAATGGAAATGATTTAAATAGATTTTGAAGGGACCCCTGAGATACCCTAAGTCTCTGATAGACTAGTGCCTTGTCTAATGGGCCACAGAGTCAAATAAACTACTGGAAAAGATAGCTATGAAACAAGAAAGCAATAGATTAAATGTGTTGATGCCTGACATCAATCACACACCATGACCAAGCCTCAACTTAACACCCACCTGTGCATTCAAACATGCTATTATCCATCAAAGGATTTTGACCCTCCCCTTAGAAGAGACCTATGAATAGACAATACATTAACTAGCATCCACTGGAAGAGAAGCATGACCTATCTTTGATATTTCAGCTCATACATGCAAGAACACTAACCCTAAACTAGTTATCTCTGCGAAGACAACTCCACTTGCAAACACTTAGGCAATGCAAATAGACAAATCAAACACCCTTGATGTCTGATTAATGATTCAAAATTCAAATGGAGATAGCTTAGTGATAGTAAGAATACATTGAGTCCTCATACATAAGACAAATCTGTTACAACATGCATTCTATTCTCTGAACCAACAAGGAGAGAAGAACACCCTATATGTAGAGAGAAGGAGAAAATATGCAAAATAGAACCTTCACTGGAACTGAAAAAATTTAGAACCCTTTCTAAGTCAAAAATTTGACTACATATACCCCTAACTGCCTTGGAATTATCAGAGAGAATGCAACAAGCTAGAGATAGCTAGGGCATAGGGTACAACAGCTAAACCAATTGGAAACGATCACAAAAATTACTGCAGGGGTAGGAAATACAAGCAGCCTAGAGAAAGAGATCTCAAACAAATCTTACAATTATGACAATTAGTACAAAACACTAGGCAAAACTATGAAAACCAATACAAATCGGCCACCTACAAACAACCTGTCAAGCACAAAATAGTCCTTCATATGGCACAAAGTCTCCATGCAATCAAGTAACAGGCCTCTGGACCACCTTGTAATCACTAGCGCCACCAAACCAATCAAAATCCACCGAAGAAACCATAAAGTGTGGTACTTCCTATCATTGCAAACCCTTCAGCAAATTTGAATTCAAATCCAACGGTCACCTCCTTTCTTGGCACCTGCAGAGAAACAACAGCCCATATTCAAACCACAACCAACTTTATATCCCCACCGTCAATCTCTTTATCTTTCCCAGGCTCGGCAACCTAACCAAAATCTTTAGTCACACAACCATGTGGCCACAAACCCCACCACCACAAAAACTGATCAATAAATTATGATTGGTTGCATGATTGCATAACATGAAAATGGGTTATGCAAACATGCGACAACCCATGAATACAATGCCTTAGCCCCGCAAACAACCGCCAGGCCTTAAACTTGCGTCCACCTGCCATTTGTCACATCACTAGTCGCCTGGTCACCACAAACACAAACCCCATGTATCTGGTGAACTGGCGACCAAAGAACTTCTACCAGTTCGCGAAATACCTTGCATCCTTCGCTAAAAATCTAGTGACTGCGCGACCGCTATTTGCACAATTGCTAGACAAACAAGCAAATCGCCAAACCTTTATGTGAATCCACAACAAGAATCAAATTTATCAGCACTGCCACCTTTTTATCCGGACCACCAAATGCTAGACCCCAACCGGGCTTGCCCGAAGCCACATGTCACCATTTCATTTGCAGTTCACGCCTGGTCATACTGACACATGACCCACCTTCCATAAGCCTTTGAAAATGAATGATTGGTGTAAGATCTCATGGATTTGACAAATCCCATGAGAACTTACGCTGACCGTAGGATCCATCCTCATCACAAACCCTCTGACAATGGCCCCACTTCTAACTCCACAACTGTGATGCCACCTCAGCACCTACCGGCCAATGAAAATCACACACCTCAGTACACCCTACCAGATGGATCCACTACCCGTCAACTCATTTAAACACTGCTAGGGCGGACAGTTGTCGCATGATCGCAAGCTGTGAAAATGGCTTTTGCGATCATGTGACAAGGCCACAAGACTGCCACCATTACGCAACATCGCAACTAAAGCATAGAAAACCGCCAGCCAAGTTGCTGAATGTTAGGGGAAAAACCACCAGGATCAAGTGACAAGGAGATAATAGTTAGTCGCCAGGACGCGGAATGAGAAATTAACCGCCAAGCAAGTGGAACAACAGTAAGGACTGGGACCCATGCAGACAAGTGGTAGGCAGTCGCATGATCGCATGTCATAAAAGTTTGACATGCGGCCATGCGACGGCTAACCAAGAGGAGCCACCTGTCATGCCCACACAGAAAAATCCAATGGCCGTCGCAAAAGTGCAAAGGCTAAACATCTTGCATCTTTTTCACGCGAACATACGAGAACCGCTGATCCTCCTCAAACTTTAACCGTGCTAAATCATGAATAAAAAGGACCGCAACATAACTATCAAGCATTCAGCGACAATGTGATAAACCGCTAGTCGGGTCATTGGATGCTAGTAGATAACGGCCAGATATCCGGGGATAACACGACAACACAATCACCAGGTCACTACATAGGAGATGTAACCACTAGAAAACTTGGAGAATCAACGACATAGAGCCTGCAAGGACTGGGCCCCACCAAACATCGGACCTGCGCAGTTAGAGAAAACACCAACAAACATGGAACCAGTGCGAGGTCAAAAACACATAATGTTTTTAGCACAACGGAAGACTGAAAATAGAATTTTCAATGCCAAAGGATAAGTGCACAAGAGCAGGAGGCATAGGGTCAAAAATAATGTAGGTCGAAAACACACAGACCGAAAACATCATGGATTTTTGAAAACACTGTGGGTTTTTGACACTGTGGTAGATTTTAAATTTTGTTTCCAGCAGGCCTAGAATTTGGATCTCTTTCTAGATTTTGATTTAGCATGTGCAATTTGTACCAGAGCAAGGCGATAACATGGAGAACACAGGGCAGGAGGCAATAAAGAACACTTGCAAGGAAAATAGGCTATTTTCAAAGGATTTTGCAATGACAAAAAATGGGCCTAATAGTGGCTCTGTCTGGGGACGATGGGAAACCTGTGCCCATGCGAGAATTTAGAATTTTGGGAGAGCAGATCACCAACTAGACAAAAAGGCAGGGACCACAAAAAACATAGGCAAAAAGCTAGGAAAGAAACACACAGCAGAAAGGGGAAAACATATTTACAAAATTTACAAGATTTACAACTTTACTTGATGGCCCCAGGCCACCAAAATAAAATCAATGACCCCCCTGAATCAAAGGTCTGATTTTCATCCACATATGCAACCAGCCTCCTAAAAATTTCATGACCACCTTGCTACAAGCATTTGTGAATAACCATGGGGTGAAGAATAAACTTGCATTGATCACCATCCATGTTTTTCTAGCCATGACTATCATATTCACATTCAAACTCCAAGAAGTAGGGAACATCATCTACTTATCCTTGATGACTAGAAACAAAAATTTGATCTAGTAATGCATCAAAAAATAAAACATACTAGGCATCATGCATTACAATACAATTACCTAGCTGAGAAGGACTTGAATCTTCTGATTTATCTTCACACATTGCTTCAGCCACTAAGCAACCTAGTTCATCCATAGTGTCTTTACTGATTGCATCATGAACCAAGTGAAGGTCTCCTTCACTATCATATCTAGCAGAAGAAGGAAAATAACTTGAACAAAAGACTTGTTCATCACTGCAATCTTGATGATAGAAAAACACACTATCATGTCCTTCTACCTCTTCTTCTATAGGGTCATTACATGAGGGGATCTCTGATGAAAAAGGAGCATAAAAAATAGGAGCATCCTGGATGCCATCTAGTAATGTGGGGGCAGCAAAAGAATCAGAGGCACACATGTCAAAGTCAAAACCTTCTGACTCATGCTCTCAGTCAAAATCAATGTGTACAGGATGTGGGAACTTAGAGCCATCACCCCCTGAATATCTGAGATACTCACAAGATAATAAATCTAAAATTTGTTCACTGTGAAGTGAACAGATGTCCACAAGAACACCCTCCTTTGACATAGAATCATCAGCAACATATTCATCAATCCCATCATCCTCTTCATCTGATTGACTGCATAAACTCTTTGCCCCATATTGAGAAAAGGCATCACTCTCGTGACTGGAAGAAAGAGTGTCAACACCTAACACATCTCCTTCATAAATTTCTTCACTCTCAATATTAGTATTACTGAGCAAAGCCCCAAGTTCATCCTCAAGCTCAAGGCTTCCATCACCAAGTATCCAATCCCTGACACATATGTAATGCTCTTCCCACAAAGCATCTGACCAACTGGTTGACTCATGAAAATAGAGCTCCAAGAATAAACCAATGAATTCAGATTCAGGAAACTCAACATCCTCAGGAAGCTCATCATACACCTCATAAAATCAATCATAAAATAGAGATATGGATAGATCCTTTCTATATCCTACATTCAACCTTACCAATTTCATATAATCTCTAAGGATGTCCTATTCTAATAATGCAATCTCATTATTCATCCTATCGATTACAACCAATGCAATACTTCGATAAAATTCTACCAGACTGCAGCTAAGGACTTGAAGTATGCTAACCTCTAATCCCACCTTACTCCTTTCCTTGTGCTTGACCACTTAATAAGGAGACATTTAAAATTTGAAAAATACCTGGAATAATCTTGCAACTAAAGACCTTGTTGACTGGAAGTAGGGCAGATCCAGAGCTCACCTATAGCTCTATCAGATAACCTTGTCATGCAGAACCGCCACCACCTTGAGAGGAAAATGTCTCACTGATTTGTATCTCCTCCAACCAACCAAAGCTATACCAGGTAACATGCACTGTCTATCAGGAAACACACTGATCAAACAGAGAAAGTCAGAGTCGCCATTCAACACTTAGTGAGAAGATATCAGCAAATGCTTATTTTGTATCTGACTTTGTTCTAGACTCTCCCCGGCAGAGTTGCCATTTTGGTGACTCAGATGGGCCAAACCAATCTGGTCAATAAAGATTTTGAATACTACAAAATAACTGCAACTAGAGACCTTAATAGGCTTTCTTTATGTTCTCCCTAGCGGAGTCACCATTTTGGTGGCTTATTTTCCTTGCAGGACCAAGCTTGAATCAAATAGTTGGGCTTCAAACACAGGCTAGGCACTCAAGCTTGACAAGGAAAACAAACCAATTCATGAGGATGAAGAGAAATCCTCCTTCTTCCTTGAGCTCCACATTCACCCAGGCGGGTATTGCCTTATCTACACATTCAAGACACCTCATGACAAAACCAAAGGCCTGCAGATAGTTTAGTGTGGAATGGTTCTCAAACTCCTAGGTATTTTGTACCTCAATGAAGCCAATATCTCATGCAACAGCCCTATTTGCATGGAGTGATTATGAAAACCAGAACCCTATCCTAAAAACAATAAAGGGAAAAGGTGGGACTGAATGGAAATGATTTAAATAGATTTTGAAGGGACCCCTGAGATACCCTAAGTCTCTGATAGACCAGTGTCTTGTCCAATGGGCCACAGAGTCAAATACGCTACTGCAAGAGACAGCTATGAAACAAGAAAGCAATATATTCAATGTGTTGATGCCTGACATCAATCACACACCATGACCAAGCCTCAACTTAACACCCAACTGTGAATTCAAACATGCTATTATCCATCAAAGGATTTTGACCCTCCCCTTAGAAGAGACCTATGAACAAATAATACATTAACCAGCATCCACTGGAAGACAAACATGACCTATCTTTGATATTTTAGCTCATACATGCAAGATTACTAACCCTAAACTAGTTATCTCTGCGAAGACAACTCTACTTGCAAACACTTAGGCAATGCAAATAGACAAATCAAACACCCTTGATGTCTGATTAATGATTCAAAATTCAAATGGAGATAGCTTAGTGACAGTAAGATTACATTGAGTCCTCATACATAAGACAAATCTGTTACAACATGCATTATATTCTCTGAACCAACAAGGAGAGAAGAACACCCTATATGCAAAGAGAAGGAGAAAATCTGCAGAACAGATTCTTCACTGGAACTGACAAAATTCAGAACCCTTTCTAAGTCAAAAATTTGACTACATATACCCCTAGCTACCTTGGAATTCTCAGAGAGAATGCAACAAGCTACGGACAGCTAGGGCATAGGGTACAACACTAAACCAATTGGAAATGATCACAAAAATTACTGTAGGGGTAGGAAATACAAGCAGCCTGGAGAAAGAGATCTCAAACAAATCTTACAATTATGACAATCAGTACAAAACACCAGGCAGAACCATGAAAACCAATACAAATCGGCCACCTTCAAACAACCTGTCGAGCACAAAATAGTCCTTCATACAGCACAAAGTCTCCATGCAATCAAGTAACAGGCCTCTGGACCACCTTGCAATCACTGGCACCACCAAACCAATCAAAATCCATCCAAGAAACCATAAAGTGTGGTACTTCCTGTCGCTGCAAACCCTTCGGCAAATTTGAATTCAAATCCAATGGTCACCTCCTCTCTTGGCACTTGCAGAGAAACAACGGCCCACATTCAAACCACGACCAACTTTATATCCCCACTGTGGATCTCTTTATCTTTCCCGGGCTCGGCAACTTGACCACAATCTTTAGTCGCGCAACCATGCGGTCGCAAACCTCACCACCACAAAAATTGGTCAACAAATTATGATTGGTCACATGATCGCATAAACCAGAAACGGGTTATGCGAACATGCGACAACCCATGAATACAATGCCTCGGCCCCGCAAACAACCGCCAGGCCTTAGACCTGGGTCCACCTGCCATGTGTCACATCACTGCTCGCCCGATCACTGCAAACACAGACCCCACATATCTAGCGAACTGGTGACCAAAGAACTTCCACCAGTTCGTGAAATGCCTTCCATCCTTCGCTAAAAATCTGGCGACTCCGCAACCACTATTCGTGCAATCGCGAGACAAACAAGCAAATCGCCAAATCTTTACGCGAACCCGCAACAAGAAGCAAATTTATCAGCACCACCACCTTTTTATCCAGACCGCCAAACGCTAGACACCAATCAGGCCCGCCTCAAGCCACATGTCACCATTTCATTTGCAGTTCACACCCGGTCATACTGACACAGCTCCCAGCTTCCACGAGCCTTTGAAAATGAACAGCTGGCATAAGACCTCATGGCTCTGACAAATCCCATGAGAACTTACGCTGGTCGTAGGATCCATCCTCATCACAGACCAATCCAACAATAGCCCCACTTCTAACTCCGCAACTACGATGCCACCTCAGCACCTACTAGCCAATGAAAATCATGCACCTCAGCACACCCTGGTAGATGGATCCACCGCTCGTCAACTCATTTAAACACTGCCAAATCAGACGGTTGTCGCATGATCGCAAGCTGTGAAAATGGATTTTGTGATCATGCGACAAGGCCACAAGACTGCCACCATTACATGACATCGTGACTGAAGCATAGAAAACCTCCAGCCAAGTCACTGAATGTTAGGGGAAAAACTGCCAGGATCAAGCGACAAGGAGATAACAGTTACTCGCCAGGTCGCTATATGAGAAATTAACCGCCAAGCAAGTGGAACAGCTGGAAGGACTGGGACCCACGCAGATAAGTGGCAGGTGGTCGCATGATCGCATGTCAGAAAAGTCTGACATGCGGCCATGCGACGGCCAACCAGGAGGAGCCACCTGTCACGCCCACACAGAAAAATCCAATAGCCATCTCAAAAGTGCAAAGGCTAAACATCTTGCATCTTTTCCACATGAACATATGACAACTGCCGATCCTCCCTGAAGTTTAACCATGCGGAAGCATGAAGAACAAAGACCGCCACATAACTGTCAGGCATTCAGTGACAACACGACAAACCGCCAGCGGGGTCGCTGGATGCTAGCAGATAACCGCCAGATATTCAAGGATAATGCGACAACACAGTCGCCAGGTCACTGGAGAGGAGATGTAACCGCTAGAAAACCTAGACAATTAGCAACATAGAGCCTGCAAGGACTGGGCCCCACCAAACAGCGCACCTGCATAGTTAGAGAAAACACCAGCAAACATGGAACCAGTGCGAGGTCGAAAACACACAATGTTTTTAGCACAATGGAAGACCAAAAACACACAGAATTTTTGATGCCAAAGGATAAGTGCACAAGAGCAGGAAGCACAGGGTCAAAAATAACGTAGGTCACAAACACACAGACCGAAAACATCATGAATTTTTTAAAATACTGTGGGTTTTCGACACTGTGGCAGATTTTAAATTTTGTTTCCAGCAGGCCTAGAATTTGGATCTCTTTCTAGATTTTGATTTAGCACGTGCAATTTGGACCGAAGCAAGGTGATAACATGGAGAACATAGGGCAAGAGGCAATGAAGAACACTTGCAAGGAAAATAGGCCATTTTCAAAGGATTTTGTAATGACAGAAAATGGGCCTAACAAATATCATATTAATTTATTAACTATTCTTTCAATTAATTGAAATCATTTATACTTTAGATTTATTTATCCTAGGTTGATTTATATGACGTCCTTACAACATCCCAACTCATGCATAGTGATATTTATTGTTAAATTACAATATAAAGGTATAGCACATTTTTCTTTAAAATTTAATCTTTGAAGTTAAATGTATTAGTGTTAAGCTAATTAATTCTTTAATCAATTCTTTTTTCTAATAACTTTAATATCTTAGGAGTTTGGAAGATTATTTAGCTTAAAAATAAGAGTCATTTTCCCTTGAGATCCTTTCTCTCCAAATACTTTCCTTTGTAGTTCAGTTGTATTTGATTCAAGGCTATCTACTTTCCTTTTTAAAACTTTATGCTTACTATTCAAGTATATCTCAAATATATTTCTAATGTCGGGTGGTATTTTCTATAAAATTCAAAACTCATACTATGCATTATTACTATCAAAGATTATTGTAGAAGAAGATTATTCATAACCAAACACACAATTATGCATTACGAAAATAAAATCCACCACAATTACAAAATATATTTGTCCTAAAAGAGACCAAAATTTTTGAGGAATACAATACTTTTGGTTTTCATTTCAAATCACAAAATATATGCATTAATATATTTTGGGATAAAATGTATACATCATGGTCTTTGAAAATGGCTTCACTACCCACTGGTATATCTGATAGATAGATTCAACCACCCTTAACATGATTTTGAGATCTGAGATCGTTCACTTTGAACTTCTTGATTAGAGAAATGTATGCTAGAGAAAAGCATCCTTTTGCGAGATATTCATACTAGACCACAACAACTCTTTAAACACTCTTTAACCCCCATTTTCATCCTTTTTCCCATTTCCATCAATTTTTTCACTCCTTTGACAATATTGTCCCTCTTCACCACTTCTAAATCTTTATCAACCTCAATCATGGCCACTACCTCAAGTTTCAACGCAAGCAACATGGCATATTAGTGTTAATCTCCTTGCATTTGACATGTTAGTGGGGGCACATTTCACCATAAGCTATCCACTATTTAATTCTAATGGAAATGCATTAAAAACCCTCTTGTCAATAGGTGCAACAATGTTAGCAGCTATGGGGCCCATCCACGGATTACAAGACCATGACTTTCCAATTGTTGTTCGAATCACTAGGTGTGATTGTTAGTATATATTTATTAATGTAATGATATTAACATATTTGATATTTCATATGTATATTTAAAAATGTAATTTAAATATTTGATAATTTAAATTTTTAAAGGTTTTTATTCTATGATTATATTTTTTGTCTTCAAGAATATCTTTAAAACTTATCTATTATTTAGAGAGCTATCTGTATAAAATTTCAAACTTTTATAATTCTTCATATATTTTTTAAAGTTGTTTAGTCTATATGACTATATCTTTCATCTTCAATAAGTTTTCTAAAAATAAGCTAAAATATTCTACTTTTAAATCCTTAAACTTATCCAAATTATAACAACAATGGTAGAAACTTAACACAAATGTGTCTCTTTTTTTAATACGGACTCATTTTTTAAACTTTTATCACCCTTGTATAACACCCAACATGTTCTATTAAAAAAAAGACCATTTTAAAATAAATTTAAATGTATTTAGATTTAATATTAAATTAAATGACAGAACAACAACAACAACAACAACAACAATAACAATTAAAAAAAAAAACAATGATAAAAATAATAAGGTTAGACAAGATGAAGAAGAAACACTCTAGTTGGAAACACTATATTTTTATAGCTGAAATATTTATCACCCCTTACTATATTTTGAAAAATCTATGCTAATTGTTCCACGATATCAATGATGGACTATGTAGTAGAGATTATGATGATGCAACTATGAAAGATATATTTGATCCTATTATTCTAAAAATATAATCTTAAAAATAGTAATTAAATATACAACATACTTTCAAAACTATAACTTGATCCCAAACCCACTAGCAAGCACCACTCTTAATCCAATACAAATATCCGTATAAGGGTTACTAATCAAGTATGATAGTCATTAAGGTTACATTTCAACTATAGTAAGGATTAGCTCTCCTCGAAAATGATATCTCCTGGCAAATTTTATATAGAATTTTTTAATATAGGTATGCTAGTTTGAAGTATCCATTAACAAGTTATGCTTGATGGAAAATTACTTGTTGATTTATCCATAAAATCGCATTAAAACATTATTAATTGCTTATTTTTAAAAATATTTTAAAGATGTGTGTGTGTGTGTGTGTGAGAGAGAGAGAGAGAGAGATTTACATGTGTGCTTTTTTTGTTGATAAAAATTAGTGTTTTTAGAAGAAGAAAAAAGTGACAAAATGACATTCACCCATTTAAAAGAAATGATTAAAATTTTTCCTTTTGAATCATGTGATTTTTACAAGAATACATCAAATTTATTGTAGCTTGTAGATTATAGATGAAATGTTAGAACTTTTATTATTATACATGTTTAAGATTTTGTGGATAAGCCCTCTTTACACAAGGTTGCCTTATTTCTCTCACCTCTCTTTGCCAATATTTTATCTGCCACTATATGTTTGGCCCAACATCATTGTACACTTGCTCAAGATAACGTTTCTCCTATAAAAATTGGTATAACTTGAAACCATGTACCAATCGTTTCTTCTTAGAAAATTTAGTACCACCATGGATTTTTCATTAACAATAAAATATTAAAAGGCTACCTAATGTTAGACCACACCATTATAAGCGATATCTTATTTTATGGTCTAAGCATTGACACTAATAAGAAGTATTAGGATAATTGGTGCATATTGTTTTTAACATAACGTGACATGAATTCAATTAAAACTCTAAAAATTCTTCGAAATCTATGGCAAGGTCTTATAGTATATAGTAAAATAGAATCTATCAAGATTGTGGCATATGCAATTGCTTTCAACTAGATTATTTGTTTCTAAGAGTGACCACTAATGAATTGACGATATTAAGACATATCTAAATACAAGGAATTTGAGAGAGGATTGCTCATTATGTGTATAGTCTTTGTAACAATAAGAAAAAATAATTATAAGTATTTCAATTTTATACTATACTAAGATTAAGCTAAGGCCATATATACGTTAGAATCTCCAACCTACATCAATCCTCATTCAAAACTTAAAAATAAAATAAAAATTAATTTTTTAAAAAATTTCTACAATAATAAATTCATCATTTGCATGATAAATTGAAAAGTAAAATAAACTTATTAAATCGTATAAATATCTTTATATATTTAAATTTCATTCATCACTTTTTTTTAATGTAGATATCTTTGTAAACATCTAATAATTTTTTTTAGAAATAGAACTTGTAAACTAAATTAACTTTGGTACGAAAATAATATGGTTCACTATCAACAATAAACACTATCTTCTACACTATTCTATCTAATAATAACATCAGTTGTCGTTACTGCTATCAGCATCCCTTTGGTATGCTTGGTTATCCATGAGCACAGAGCATTGAATCTGCGGAATTTGTGGCTGAATCTTCCCTTCCAGCATTAGCACCACTTTCCGCATGCTTGGCCTCATTTCCTCATCCTTTTCAATACATAACAATCCTACAATACTTACTCTTCTCACGTCTTCAATGTCTCTCTCCTCTGCAATACTCTCCTCCACAATATTAATAGTGTTGCCTTTGTAAATTTGTGTTGTAGCCCAAGATGGAAAGTAATACTGACTAGAATCTTGCACACCTAAATCAAGATTCCTTCGGCCTGAAATGATTTCAAAGAGAGTCATACCAAAACTGTAGACATCAACCTTGGGAGTGATGGGAAGACCAGAGATCCACTCTGGAGCCAAATATCCTCTTGTTCCTCTTGAAGTGGTTAGGACGTGGCTGAATTCTCTACCCACAAGCTTTGCCAACCCGAAATCGGCCAACTTGGGGGAAAGTTTATTGTCTAGAAGAATATTTTCAGGCTTAACATCGCAGTGAATGATGCAATCTCTGCAATCTTCATGGAGATAAAGTAATCCTCTTGCAGTGCCTAACGCGATCTCAAATCAGGTCTTTACGGCCACAAGTGTACACCCTCCATCTTCTTTACGGCCACAAGTGTACCGTCTATTAGGCGTCCTTTGTACACTGTGCCGAATCCTCCGCTCCCCAGCTTTGACCTGAAATTCCTAGTTGCAATCTTCAACTCCATGTAGCCAAACATTCTAAGAAAAGAATGCGAAGAATCTGCAAGCCTCTCAATCGATCGCAGCCACTGCCTCTGACGATGCCTCCGCCACATTAAAATTGAGAAGATACCCAAAGCAATGGTAGCAGCACCAACAATACCAACCACAATACTTGTAGTTTTGCGTTTGGATGAGTATTTTGGATCAAACTTTGGAAATGAAGAAGCAGCTACTCGAATAGAAACGTTTGAATTGCTTTTTGGTGGAAGAGAGTTACGCATGTTAAACAAATCTCCTAACCATAGTTGGCAGGGCCGTGAAGGTGGATTGAAAGCAAACGCAGTGCACGAGCAGTTAAGGAGGCAGGCTTTCTGGCATTCTTTCTTTGTGGTTGCAGGGTATGACCAACCGGAATCATCAGGCAATGTGAGGCTCAGCTCCAGGAAGCCGTCCGTGCTGCCATTTTTGGCATCGCAGTTCAACGGGCTCTGGCGAACACAGCCACTCGACCACGACTCTCCCGGATCCCAGGCGCGAGTGTCTGCTGGGGTGAAGCCTTCCACGCAGCTGCAGAACTGAAGATTGTTGGAATTGCAGGTTCCATAAGCGCCGCACAAACCATATACGGAACATTGATCTCTTGGTTGAGACCAGAACATGCTCCATCTACCATTATCGAGCAGAATATATAACTGCATTCCTCCAGACTTTGCTAAGATGTATCGTGTGCTATTCATGAATGTAAATGTGAAATACAAACCAGATTTAGTATCTTGAACGCTGATATTGTAGAATGCTTTGTTTGCCATTTCTGGAATTTGACTGAAATCATCGCCGTCCCAAGTTCCGCTTGTCCAATACTCTACAGAATTGTTCCATTTTAGCATCAATTGTTTGGCGCCAGATGGATCCACCTGAAAGGAGGAGAACCCAGGAGCGGGATCCAATAAGCTTTTCCAAGAGACTAGCTTTCGCTGTCCACCGAACCTCATCCCTGGCAGCCAGGTGTCCACAGGATAGTCGAAACTCTGCCAAACAGTTTCAGATTTGTTGTCATCACTGAGCAATACAAAATTACCAGAATCTAATAACACAGCCTGAGAAGGCTTCTTGGTCACATTGGCAGACCAAAGAGATGCACCCGTTGCGTCAAACAGTCCCAGATCACCTCCTTTTGAGAGCTTCAAAAAGCCGGACCTGTTTCTGGCGGGAGTCTCCCTGTTAGCCACCCAAACGAACGTCTTCTCTGTTAAATTGGCATACCAGATGCCGATATACCAGTTATTAGTTCCATATGGGCTGAAGAACCCCATTTCAAATATGCCGTTCTTTGAAATTATTGTGTCATTTCCAGTAATCGAGGTGCCCAAGGAAAGAGCATCCCCACCCTCGACTGCAGCACCAAAACTCTTTAGTTGAAAACCCACTGTGAAAACAAAAAGCAGGCTTAAACAAAACATTTCCCTGATTTCCCTCAGCCGAAGTGTTACGTTTGAACGAACCTCCATCTAAACTTAAAATACAAGGAAGGTGCAAATTCACACTAAAGAGGTTTGAGTGCGAATTTGAATATGATTCCCATTCACAAAACTAAGTTGAACGTTAACTGTAGCGTTTTTCCAAGCCCGTGGAAATTTCGTTGCGTGTGAAGGAGTCCAGTCGTGTGCAGAAGTCTCTGTCTTTCGCAGGAGTCCAGTCGTGTGCAGAAGACTTTTGGCACCAAGAGTTGCACGTTCCCTTTCATCCCTTTCATCCGAATACAACATATATCTACAACTTGCAACATGGCTTAAATATTTAAAAATGAAACTTCCTTTAATTATTAAATAGATTATATAGTTTTGAGATTCTTTTGTATGAATTTTCTTTTATAAAATTTATAACTTTAAAAATAAGATATAAATGAACTTTGCAAAGCTCTCTACAAAATGTACTATTGACCAAATTTCAAAAACCAGAAAACACAACTGATTTTTGTGAAATTTTTTAGCATATGTTTTTCATGATCTACATATTTTATGTTCGAAAACCACAAAAAAAAATTGCAAAAAAATCTGTTTTCACGAATCTGAAAAAAAAATAGTTTGATTTTTTTTGTCTTTAGTGCATTATGTAAGGAGCTTATCGAGTACCATTGTAAATGGATAAGTATCATGAAAAAAATATTTGATAATTAAATTTATATTCTAAATGTATGTTAATCAATTAGTAAAAGTGAATATGTTGTGAAGGAAAATAACCATTCTTTAACATTGATTTAGATTAATGAAATAAAATACATGAATATTGAAATAAATTAATTTAAATTAATTAATGTGATTATTTAATATTGATAATTATATAATTAATAATATTTTAAAAAATGAATGCGATGAGTTAGAGTATTTAAATTTGAAAATGGTAATAAAAAAGTTGACTCTAATGTTACATTAAAATATGTTGATTTTCTTTCAAAAATAAATATTCTAGATATGCCATTACTCTTCATGAGAAAAAAAAAGACTTAAGAAAACAAATAATTTTATTTTTTACTATCGCTAAAATGTTAGGCCAAGTCCTCATGCACAACTACCTAGCATGTTTTGGCTATCAACTAATACTTAACTTATTAAAAAATTATTTGTACAATTGATGGGCCAATGAATATTTAATTTTCATATTTATTTTAAATAAATCATGTTAAATTTGCATTAATAGTATTAATAACAATTTGTGTAGTTAGCTCACATGGGTAGCATAGTTGACTTGGGCCATAGATTTTCTTCCCATAGATCATGGGTTTCAACTACAAGGCTTAGATCTCACCCAATGCATCTAACAAGCGGGCTACTTGGTATATCCCTAGGGACTAGTCTTGCCTTAGTTCGCCCCAAAAATGGGCATTCGGCTAGGCTTTGGGGATACCTTGTGGCAAAAAATGAAAATTAAAAGATTGTAAAATTAAAATTTGGAGGCATATGTTAAAAAAAGAGTCAAAACTTGTGAAGCCACAACATTTTTAACAATATAAAGTTGCTAGTTATTCCTAGCCCTCCTTTTTCCCATAGATTACTTTAGATTTTTAAACAATAGTTTCTCATTAAAATAGGAAAATATTTCAAATTGTCCTTTTTTCCATAATTAGAAATTTTCATAATGCTCTAGCTACTCTAATTTAGACAAAAAATACTCTAATTTAAGCAAAAAATACATGTAAGAAATCAAATTAGAACATTGAGATAGTGTTGGAATGAACTTCACTCAAAATTCAAAAATAGAAACTTTCGCGTAAGAAAAATGCATTGAGCTTTTAAAAGAAGCTATTAATTTTAGAGAGGCATTTATGAAAACTCATAGTTTCCAAACATGTAAGGTGTGAATTCATAGCAAGAGTGTGGAGTCCATCTA
Source organism: Chamaecyparis obtusa (assembly GCA_027943335.1). Lineage (NCBI taxonomy): Eukaryota > Viridiplantae > Streptophyta > Pinopsida > Cupressales > Cupressaceae > Chamaecyparis > Chamaecyparis obtusa. Next base: position 26,150 of record BSBK01014049.1, read on the forward strand.
CACATCTATATAATAATTTTAGCATAAAGTTTATGCTACTTTAGGAAATTCTTTTAAATTAGTGGTCATAAAAATTATAAATTTAATATGTTTTAGTTTTAAATTAAGTCACATCCTTGCACTTGAATGGTGATAGGAATAATAATTTTCTAGTTAAAAAAATGTATTCTATTGTATGTGGAAAGATTCAATTATAGCTAATCCAATATCTAAATTTCATATGTGATAGATTGATTTGGAATAAGATGTGAAGCATGAAAACATAAAATATTCTTAATAATATTAACAAGGCCAAAGTAGCTTATGGAGTGCAAGAGAAGCACACAATCCCCCAACCCCAAAAATTTTTAAAATTTATAATTTTATCTCAAGATTAGATCATTGGTAGTGAATTTTGTTGATTAAATATGTAGTTTACTTTATCCTTGCCTCTTCAAACAAGGCGCTTAGATTATCATTTTTCAAGGTTTCCTTATATAGCCAATACATGTGTCATTTTACACTGAGCACTTTGTAATAAAGTGTCATTCTTTCTCTAACATTCCCTTGTGAAACTAACACATTTTTTTGAACTCCTCTTTAAACACCATCCATATGTAAATTTTACATATATAAGATGATTAGAGACAGTCCTTAATTGAGCTACAATATTATTACTTTCCACTTAATTCACTCTTACGTAGGAATTTTTGTCATGATCCATTTATTTGATATAACTTAATCTTTTTTCAACCTAATCATTTTGTACATATTCTTGAATATTTTCTCTTGTATATTTATTTCTTTCCTCATTAATGGTTTTGTTCGAGTAATTTTATAATCACCTTAGTAATTAATTAGTCAATCATAAATGATTTTGGCCCAATATTTTTCATGTAGGCTTAAGTTCACTTAGGCTATATTGACATTTTTGCATTTATTAGTAATTAGATACTATTATAATATTTAGTGCATTTTTATTTTTGGCTTGAGGTAGTTGGGTGATGATTGTTCCCATACCTCCCTCTACACCCTATTATTTGTTCAAGTTCTTGTGTAATATACATCATCGTGCATTCATATCCAAGGCATGTGCACTAAGATTGGTGAGAAAAATTATGCCAATATCTTCTTGGTCACCAAAAATTCATGTCACACACTATATAAGGTGCACACCATTTATGGATCATGCAATATAAGGCACACACCACATATGGTGTGCACATATAAGGCACACACATTATATGGCATGTTCCATATGTAAAACATTATAAAAAAAAAAAAAAAATGCTCAAAGTTTATGCATATTTCTTCCTACACCCTCATTTTGTGTTTTGCATATACTACTACAAATGGTGCACAACAAAGAAGAAGATTGTTTTTTCTCTTGAATATGTTAGAACATCACCTTGATATCATTCTATGATTTTATCAAAGTCAAGGAGGTATATATATCTAATTTCTTAGCCTCATATTTTAATTAAAATGCAGATTTAAATAGATTCTTGAAATTAAATTTGTAATAATTTTTTAGAATTAATAATCCATACATTCAAAACTCTTATTGACCTCTTGTGAATACCCTCATGAATAACAAGCACATAAAACACCTTGTTCAATTTTTAGGCAACCCTTAGACACACAAGACAACATTTTAGATAAAATAAAAAATAACTTTAGAAATTAATAGTAAGAAAACTAATTTCAATTCAAGCTTCAAAATAAATTCTGGAGTATATATGCAAGAGTTCCCTCATACTAGCTTCACTTACTTTGGATGATTTTCATGTGAAAGATAAGCAATAAATATAAATTTTAAGCTTTTCAAATAGTTGAAAATTTTCCTACTAATGTAATAACAACTACATAGTTTGACAAGATAAGAAAGAAACATGTTGATTGTAAACATTATATTTTATAGTTGAAATGTTTAGCATCCCTTACAATATTTTGGAAAAACTATGATAACTATTCTACCATTTCAATGATGGACTATGTTCTTATTGAGACTACTAGTGATGTAGCTATGATGTACATATTTGATCGTATTATTCTAAAAACACAATCTAAAAAATATTAAGAAAATATGCAACATGCTTTTAAATTTACAACTTGATATCAAACCCACCACTCTTGTTCTAATATAGGCATTCAAATTAGGGTTGCTAATCATGTATGGTAATGACTAAGGTTAAAATTCAACTACACTAAGGGCCCGTTTGGAATATGGAATATGAGTTTATATTTTGGAATATCATTTTCCGCATTCCGTATTCCATGTTTGTGTTCATCTTAAGAAAGATGAATTAGAATTTTGAAGTTCCAATTTTGTTCAAAAAATAGGCATTCCATCTTCCACTTGAAAAGGTGGAATTAGATATCCAGGCTCAAATTCTATTTTCAAATACCAATTTTATGAATGCGTCGGGTCCGCTTGCTGTTTAATTCATTTTCACGTCCAAAATTTTCGTCCATTTTCGTCGAAATTGCCTTTGGTAATGAAGATGTCCGTGCAGGAAAATGAAAGCTTTTGGGCATGTGAAAGTGCAAATAGAGCACAATGTATTTGACAGAGGGCAGACATTTTGTTTTATGGAATGCGATGATTGCAAGAGTTGCAGAAATGTTGAAAATATTGATCGGTAGGCATGAGCCTCTAGTAACCACCTCTCTGTTGCGCCAAAATAAGGCTTTTCCATTAGGTGAAAATATGCATCAAACTGTGATCGATTATGAATCTCAAAGTGAGTAAGTTACTAGGATTCTGAATCTCAAAGTCTTCGCAGCTTCTGTAATAAGCTTCACCTGGCTATGCCTAATTACTTGTGAGAGCACAATACAAACGATGATCAACCATATCAAACTGCATATCATTTTTAGCCTCAAAAAAATAGGATGAATGGTTTGTTTATTTTACAGAATCCTTCATTTTTGCTCTTAAAATTGTCAAATGATTGTGCTCGTCTGATAATTTTGTTTTGGATTGGCTTTTTTGGATATGGAACGTGCCTTTGAAAATGATGAACAGATTCTAAATGATATGTGCTCGTCTGATAATATGCATCAGACTGTGATCGATTCTGAATCTAAAATAAGGCTTGGCCAGTGAGTAACTCGGAGCGTTAGCGAAGAAAGCCCTAGCTGCTCTTGGTCATCTTCCGGGTGAACCAAATGGTTTGAAGCATATTCCAGAAATCATTTTGAGGATATGTATCTTTCAAAATTACAGCATCTTCCAGAATTGACTATATCCCGCATTCCGTATGCCATGTTCCAAACGGGCCCTAAGGGTTAAGTCTTCTAAAAAAGTATCTCTCTTAGCATATTTTGTAAGGAAGCAAAGGTGTGCGGAAACGCTTCCTACGCTAATCTTGAGAGGACGGTTATGCAAATTTCAACTTAAACATTGCAAAGATCTCAAGAAATGCATAACAAAGCATAAACAAAATAACAATGAACACATAACATAGTGATTATCGTGGGGAAACCCTTCTGGGAGAAAAACCCCACCCTCCAAAACTTGCACTATGTATTATCAAACCAAGATGATTACAATACACTTGCAATGCAAGTTCTTATAGGAGCGCATCACCACAACTCGAACTCAGAGAGACTCCTTCTAGCATCCAGTCTTGCAAAAACTCAATGATCTCAAACTCCTCCCCAAGCCCTCCTTTTATAGTGATTTTACAACCTGGAAACCATTTGTGGTTTTACAAAACCATGGGCTTAACCACCATGCCACATGGTGCCCATTTTTGACATTTACATTTCCAAGATGGAAAAACAACCAGGTTAAAATAGTATTCCCGTCCATAATTTTTTCCTCTAGTTTAGACCCCCATAAAAATTACAAAATGAGTCATTAAGGCTCTAAAAATGGCCCACCTATATTCTACTATGGACAAGACTCATTTTTAACAACTCACTAACCATTTTCCAATGCATAAACATGTGGAAAACTACCTCAAACAAATTCTAGAATTTTTTAGAAAAAAGGCTGCAAGGTTGAGACACATGTTCTCAACATTCTCCCACTTGTTCTCAACTACACTTGTTGCAAGAGTCAGGGGATCCAAATTATCATGGACTTAATTGCTAGGGGCCGAGAGGCCCATAGACTCTGAACACCATCTGAACTTCTCTGTGCTCACGGGCTTAGTTAATGCATCAGCAACATTCACCAAAGTCTCTACCTTTTCTAGCTTCACCTTGTCATCCTCAACCATATCTCTCACAAAATGATATTGTACATCAATGTGCTTGGTCCTGGCATGAAAAGTAGGGTTCTTCACTAGGCAGATTGCACTCTGACTGTCACTGTAAATTGTCACTGCACCCTGTTTGAGCTCTATATCTGAACACAATCTCTTTAGCCAGATGGCTTCCTTACAGGCATGAGTAGCTGCCATATACTCTGCCTCAGTAGTGGACAAAGCGACCACAGCCTGTCACTTGCTCATCCAACTAATTGCACCACCAAATAATGTAAACACATATGCACTGGTGGATCTTCTTCTATCAACATCACCAGCTCAGTCTGAATCCACATAGCCTTGAATATCTAAGGAATGCCCATTTCCTGTTCCATGAAAACATATCGAGTACTCTGAAGTACCCCTCAAGTATCTGAAAACTCTTTTTACTGCATCCCAATGTGCTCTTCCTGGATTAGACATATAACGGGAAAGAACTCCCACTGCTTGGGCAATGTCTGGTCTTGTACAGACCATAGCATACATCAAACTTCCGACAGCACTCTGATATGGTACTCGACTCATCTCTTCCATCTCCAATGGGGATGTAGGACATTGTGAACTAGAAAGCTTTGTTCCCATTGTAACAGGAACACTCAATGGTCTTGAATCCTGCATATTGAATCTTTTCAAAATAGTACCAACATACTTGCTCTGGCCTAGCCAAAGCTTTCTATTTTGTCTATCTCTTACAATCTCCATTCCTAGAATGTGCCTAGCTGCACCAAGATCTTTCATTTCAAACTTTATCGAGAGCTGAGATTTTAACTCTGCAATCAAACCTTTTCCTTTGCCAATAAACAACATTTCATCGACATACAAGGCAATAACCAAGAAACGATCACCATCAGATTTAAAATATATACAGTGATCAGATTTAGATGGCACAAACCCCAAACTCAACACATATGTATCAAACTTCTGGTACCACATCTGAGGACTCTGTTTTAAACCATACAAGGATTTCTTCAACTTACAAACCAAATGACTTTTACCTTTCACCACATAGTGCTCTGGCTGTGTCATGTAAATTTCTTCCTCCAAATCTCCATGAAGGAAAGCAGTTTTCACATCCATTTGCTCGATCTCTAGATCATAGGCTGCTGCAATAGAAAGTAAAAATCTAATGGATGTCATTTTGGCTACTGGAGAAAAAATCTCACCATAATCTACTCCCTCAACCTGGGAGTAACCTTTTGCAACCAAACGTGCTTTATACTTCTCAATGCTTCCATCTGAACCTATCTTCTTCTTGAACACCCATTTACAACCAACAGGCTTTCGTCCTTTAGGCAATGGTACAAGGTCCCATGTTTCATTCCTCTTAAGAGCTGCCATTTCTTCATCCATGGCTATTTTCCAGGACTCTGAATCATTCATACCAAGAGCCTCTTCTACAGATCTCGGTTCATCAATGTTAGCATTTAATGCAAATATGCATCTCCAATCATCAGGAGAATACCCATACCTTTCAAGTGGTTTTCTTTGTCTAGTAGACCTTCGAACAAGATCTGGTTCAGGTTCAACTTCAGCTTCAGGTACCTCTTCTTCCTCTGATGATTCGGAACTCATAGAGCTCTCCTCGACTTCTTGTCTTTCTAAGGGCCTTGATTCAACTTTCTCCAGTGTAGCAGGTAGTTGAATCACATCTTTCTTTTGTTCTATTTTTTCTAGCTGCACTATAACAGAAGAAGGCTTAGTTTCTCTAAAAATAACACTTCTTGAATAAAATACCTTTTCTTCAATGGGATTCCAAAGCTTGTATCCTTTCACACCATAACTGTATCTGATGAAAATACATTTAACAGCTTTTTTGTCCAATTTAGTCCGCTTCTCCTTTGGCACATGAGCATATGCTTCACAACCAAACACTCTTAGATGTCTAAGTGAAGGCTTGTGGCCCGACCACGCTTCCATTGGCATCTTATCAACAAGAGCTGATGTAGGAGACCTGTTTATCAGGTAGCAGGCAGTGGCTACAGCTTCAGCCCAGAACCTTTGTTCTAGTCTAGCTCCACTTAGCATACTCCTAGCCTTCTCCATCAGGGTCCTGTTCATTCTTTCTGCAACTCCATTTTTTTGTGGAGAATATGGAGTTGTCTTCTCTCTTTTAATACCACAATCTTTACAAAATGTGTCAAAATCATTAGAGCAAAATTCACCACCATTATCAGTTCTCAAACATTTTATTTTCTTTCCAGTCTGCAACTCAACCATTGCTTTAAATTCTTTGAAATGACTGAAAACTTCAGCTTTACTCCTAAGAAAATAAACCCATGTTCTTCTACTGAAATCATCAATGAAAGAAACATAATAAACTGATCTACCAATAGAAGGAACATCAACTGGACCAAATACATCCGAATGGATTAGATCCAAAATACATGAGGAATTATGAGAACTCGAGTAAAATTGAATGCGGTTTTGTTTACCATAGATACAATGCTCACAAAAATCAAACTCAAGATTGCAATCATTCAACCCATCAACAAGGTTCTTATTTTTCAAGGTCCGTAGACCCTTCTCACCTATGTGGCCGAGTCTTTGGTGCCATAACATGGTCTTCTCTACAGGCAACTTTGATTCGGTAGATAGAGCACCCTTGGGTACCCAAAACCTACGACCATCTGTTGAAAGAGAAACCCTCTCCTTTTCCAACTGAGTAGTCTTTTTCACAATCTTATCAGAAGTACTATTGCACTCAACTGTGCATGCATCAAGCTGGTATAGTGTACCCAATCTTCTTCCTCTTGCTATCACCATAGCACCTCTTACCATTTTCACACCTGCTTCAGAAAACTGTACATGCACACCCACATCTATTAGCTTGCTAACAGATAACAAATTCCTTGCTAGTCCCGGGATATGCAAGACACCATCAAATCTTCTAAATCTACCATCAGAAAATTTCACACGAATACTTCCATGACCAACAATATCAAGTACTGAGTTATCACCCAAATATACCTTACCACCATCAAAATTTTCATACTTACTAAACCAGTTTCTATTAGGAGTCATGTGGAAAGATGCACCTGAGTCTATTAACCATGCATTGTCACCTGCATGAGTGGCCAAGGATGCGATGAAAGCATCTCCATCTTCCTTCTCGGACTCAGAATCAGAATCTTGCTTCTTCTTCTTCTTTTTCTTCTCCTCTTTGCAGTCCTTTCAGAAGTGTCCGGGTTTGCCACAGTTCCAGCAGATTGCCTTGGACTTCGCAGGAGATTTTGATCTCCCCTTATTCTTGGACTTAGAACATCCATGCTGCTTTTCATTCTTGCCTCTTTCTTTTGGTCTTCCTCGAACACTCAAAGCCTCTTTGGCATTTAGAGAGACCTTCCTTCTCATCTCTTCAGAAAGTAGAGAACCAACAACATCCTCCATCTTCAAGGTAACTGAAGTGCTCCTTATGGCCATAACAAGGCTGTCCCATGAGTCTGGCAACGAACATAGCAAGATTTGGCATCTTTCTTCTTCATCCATTGGCACCCCAATAGAGGTTAACTGAGTCACCAACATATTAAAGCTTTCCAGATGCTCAGAAATTCGTCCGCCTTCTTCCATTCTCAAAGAATACAATTTCTTCCTTAAGAAGATCTTGTTCACAAGTGATTTCACTTGGTAGATCTCACTTAGCTTCTTCCAAAGCTTCTTTGCAGTAGATTCTTCATGGACATTTATCAGAATAGAGTCTGCAAGACATAGTCTAATGAGACCTTTAGCTTTTCTATCAGTCACATCATATTGTGCGGCTAAAGTCAGATCTACAGGCCTATGCTTATTCTCATCAATCGCATCCCATAGATCCCGATCAATCAACAGATCTTCCATCTTCAGCTTCCACATCTCAAAGTTTGTGCCAGAAAACTTCTCTACATCAATCCTCCCTGAAATGCTTGCCATCTTTTCAATCCTGCAACACAGAAATGAAATACTCTGCACAAGCTTCCACTCAAATCTTGATTAGTTCAAAAAACCCTGTACCCAACAAATAGAACCAAAACTGGCCAGGCTTTGATACCACTTGTAAGGAAGCAAAGGTGTGCGGAAATGCTTCCTACACTAATCTTGAGAGGACGGTTATGCAAATTTCAACTTAAACATTGCAAAGATCTCAAGAAATGCATAACAAAGCATAAACAAAATAACAATGAACACATAACACAGTGATTATCGTGAGGAAACCCTTCCGGGAGAAAAACCCCACCCTCCAAAACTTGCACTATGTATTATCAAACCAAGATGATTACAATACACTTGCAATGCAAGTTCTTACAGGAGCGCATCACCACAACTCGAACTCAGAGAGACTCCTTCTAGCATCCAGTCTTGCAAAAACTCGATGATCTCAAACTCCTCCCCAAGCCCTCCTTTTATAGTGATTTTACAACCTGGAAACCATTTGTGGTTTTACAAAACCATGGGCTTAACCACCATGCCACATGGTGCCCATTTTTGACATTTACATTTCCAAGATGGAAAAACAACCAGGTTAAAATAGTATTCCCGTCCATAATTTTGTCCTCTAGTTTAGACCCCCATAAAAATTACAAAATGAGTCATTAAGGCTCTAAAAATGGCCCACCTATATTCTACTATGGACAAGACTCATTTTTAATAACTCACTAACCATTTTCCAATGCATAAACATGTGGAAAACTACCTCAAACAAATTCTAGAATTTTTTAGAAAAAAGGCTGCAAGGTTGAGACACATGTTCTCAACATATTTTACATATTTTAAAAAAAAATTAGGTATGCTCTAGTTTCAAGAACTAGCTACTAAGTTATGCTTGATAGAAAATTGCTTGTTGATTTGTCTTAAAACTTACACTAAGAAATAATAATTATTTCTTTACTTCTTAAAAATATTTTAAAAATAAATGTAGGATCTATCAATGTGTCATCTACATGTGTACATTTTTTGTTGATGAAAAATTAATGTTTTCGAAAAAAAATGTAACAAATTGACATCCTCTCATTTCTTTAACAAAGTAAAATGTTTATTTTCAAATTGTATGACTTTTGTAAGAACGCATTGAAATTGATCTAGCTTGTAAACTATAATTTAAATGCTAAAACTTTTATTACTTTATATGTTTATGATTTTGTGGACAAGTCCCCTTTACAAGACCTTATCTTATCTAGAATTTTTTCGTTACTAGTACAAGCTTGGCGCATCATCATTTTGCACTTGCTCAAAGATCTTTTTGCTCTGAAAAATGACATTACTTAATATTATGTATTCTTAGAAAATTTAGGACTATCATTGGTTTTTCATTATTGAAGCTCATCCATTCATCACTCTTACTCATAAAAAATTTAAAGGATTAAAAGTTGACTCTATGTTAGACCACATTTGTAGAGGCAATATCTTATTTTATGATCTCGGATTTGACACTTAGAAAAAAGTGTTAGGATAATTGCTACATATTATTTTGTATATAAGAAAACTGCTTTCAAATAAAACTTCAAATATTTCTTCTTATTAGTAAAATAGAGTGTACATCAAATATGCAAAGTTTTTACTAGTAAAATAGAGTGTACATCAAATATGCAATTATTTATTTCTAAGAATGCCCAATAATGAATTGTCGTTATTGAAACATATCCTAAATACCAAAAACAGAGCTAAGCGGATCTTTTATTCCATCGTTAAAGTGTTAGAGATGGACCTCCCGGTAGCGGTAGCGTTAAAACAGGATAAGGTTGAAAGTTATAGAGTTGTTTGAAGCGCTGGAAAACTCCGTTTCATGTGTTAGTTGTGAAAGGGCAGACAAGTCGAGACAATTAACATACGTGCAAAAGTCAGTCGTCGTAGACCGAAAATATATAAATAATGAAGACAAGTTATCAGTTGAATGCGAAGAGAGAGAATGACGGGATGGAGTGCACTAAGGCGTTAAAATTTTTGACTTTCGGCGCCGGCCAATTTATGCCTTTTATTAAAATATACTCTTCATTTATTTAAAGCTGCATAATATTTAGTTATGAATGAATTGTTCAAAATCAATGATTTAAACATATACTTGTTTTATATAATGTTGCATAATATTTAATTATAATGTTTGGTGGTTTATTACTATTACATCAATTATTAGTTCTTGGAATACTATTGTATTCGATGTATCCAACTTGTAATCATACTATCACAATTCAATTGTATAGTTTTTGAATCAAACTCACACATGTTTCATGAGTAGTGATTTACATGAACCCATATCTCATGAGAATGAATCAAACACTCAGCACCCATTGAAACTAAGTGATGCTTATAGGAGTGAAGCACTGGGTGTTCCTAAGAGGTCACCAATCCTTGTATTACCCCAACTCAAGCACACTTAACAATGGAATTCAGTCCAAGGCTAAATCGACTTAGCTTGCTTCCCCATTTCCAAAACCTTCAGCAAGTGTTGTGTCTTATGAAATATTCATTATAGAGCCCCTTTAGCTCATCAATTGTTAAGTAGGAGGTATTTAACACAAGAAGTCAAATTGTGATATTATTATCATGATTCAACCATATAATTTTGAGTCAAACTCACTAACTCATGTTTCATTAGTGATTTACAAGATCCCATCTCTCATGACAATGAATGGAACACTTAACATTCATTGCACCTAGGTGATGCTCACAACGGTGAAGCACCAAACATCCAACTTTTTCAATAGTTCAACAAATCATTGTGAAGAATTAAAAAAATTGTGCAATAATTCTATTGTTTACAATTGCTTTTTTATTTGTATATCTTAATTTAAAAAATATCATTTATATTACTTTTTATTAATTCACATGAGAAACAATCATTGTAAAAATTAATTTTTTTATTTTGTATAAATTTAGTTACTTCAATAATTGATTGACATAAATGACCTGTACAATATTTTTCATTCCCAGGTACTAAGCAAGACTACGTTATACCTCAAAATCCCAATTCTTACCAAAGCACACATGTAAACAAAAAAGTAAGAGAAGACCAACAATAAAAGGTTGCCATGGTTGCATATAATGGACGTGAAATATCTATCACTACACTATGTGAATAAAATATTAAAATTTATATGCATAATTATTTATAAAATTATATATAATTTTTAATAAAGTGTTAGGATAATTTATTATATCAAAATATTTTAATTGATTTAAAATATATTTTAACATTATAATTAATGTAAATAAGTATTTTATGATGATATCGAATTGTGTTATTTAATTATAATTAATATAGATAAATATTTTATTTTATATACATAGTTGTTACAAGTTGTAAAACATGAGTAGATTTTACTAGTTAATTTTACATTTAAAGATAGCACTGTACAAGCTACTGCCATTTGGCTCATTAAAAACGCTTGTGGGAACTGAAAATTACAAACATTCAGTCTCTCCACTCATAGAAGTGTTGGTGGCTATCCAACTATATATTCTACCTTATTCATCCTTTTTTCCTTTTCAATAGCATCGACATACAAGACTCCAGAGGGTATCTTACTATCAACAACTTTAGGAACCATCACAGTTTGGTCAACAATATTCTTAAAGGATTAAGTCTTCTTAAGGGGTTATTTCTTGCATTCATTACTCAAGTGGTCATACTTTCTACATAACTAAAAAATAAGACTTAGCATTTTCATATTCTATAGGTTGATTCCAAGTGCCAAACCTAGAGGTCAATGTAACATAGGCAGGCAGTATAGAGTTAACACATTTATACAAATTCTTGTAAAGATCAACCTCAATTTTTGTGGAGTAACTTTTTAAACAACTAGAAGGTTCCCAAAGGAGTGAGAAATTCCTCTAAAAACCCCAAAATTATATTCCAATATTTGAGGGGTAGCCTAGGGAGATGGATCCAAGTAGGGGCTACTAGCCTAAGATCTACCATAGGGTCAAACCTTGGTTTTCATTAACAAAGAGATAATTTTTTTGAAAATTAAAACCATAGTTCTATAGACCTCCAATAAACACTTTTATAAAATATTCAGCATTAATGAAGCTACAGAGGAACAACTTTATTAGCCATAACACTAATTTTGACACTACCCTTAAATTTTAAATAGTCATCTACCCATTTATGAACTTAGTCAATCTTAGGTCTAAAGGCAAGGAAATTACTAACTAAGGAGAGAATTAACTCAACAATCACAACATTCATTAACTCATTTGGTACATTGACGTGAAGATCATTCACGTTGCATGAAACCTTTAGGCTCAACCAATGAAGTTCCTTATCAATCTAGGTAGATTTTTGACACAATAGTTTAGAGGAAGCAATGGTTTGGTTAGCTAACTCACTCTCCTACCCTCCTAGACACAAGGATTCACTTGATAGCCTACTATCTTTATTTAACAACACATGACTTGATTAAATCCTACACTTCTTGACTTGGATCATGCTCTTCAAGAGATAACTCACACACTTGACCTAATAAAATAAAATATCTTATTGTGGATGTTGGGTCCCTTTAACTCTTGATCAATCATATCCAACCATTAGAACATTCCATAAGATCAGTTGTTGTCGTAATAATAGAAAGTTGTTGTCACAGTGAATACAAATCATAGAGCAGTCACGCTAGGGCTTAGTGGATCTCACCAAATACTCAATATTTTCTAGGGCTTAGTGGATCTCACCAAATACTCAATATTTTAAACTCAATCCATTTGAATTTCAAAAGTACTTCAAATTACTACTAGAATCCATAAAATGAGAATTTTTTAATGATGAAAAGTAAATTTATTAATCAAACTTTGGATAAACCCTTAATTTTGGAGGTTTTTGGGACTGTTTGGAAAGGTTTTATTGGATCTCCTTCTATTCTTTATGGCCAGACCTCCAAATTCAATAAAAATGAAGCCAAATCCTTATATTTTATGTACCAAAAGGTTTGAAAGAAAAAAAAATCCATAAAAATGAATACCACGCTATTGATCAGAGAAAACACAATAAAATGGCAACAAAAGACAATGTTCTATTGGTAACTTTCATTCAGAATTCCTCCAGATATCCACCCTTGACCCAAAGGGGGGTATTTAAGTACCTAAAATTTTATTTAAATTGTCAATTCAATTAGTTGGACACTATTTCATCAAATGATAACTTATTTTACAAATGTTGCAAAAGTTGTCAAGCAACTTTTGGAACATTATTGCAACTTTCTGACACCTTAACTTCCTGGCCATCCAAGGAGCCCTATTACATCACAAATAGGCCTAACATGGCTTAAATGAACAAAAAACATCATTTCTACACTATCCTCAACTATTTGACTAGTTTGACCAATTTTGATCCACTATTGACCAATCAAGGCCTCTTGGGCCAAATGACTACATGATGGCTCATTAGGCCGTACAATTAAAATACAATGCATGTAAAACATTATCTAACTATAAAAATAATACAAATGGCCTTATTACAATATTTTAACGATTCTAGCCTTATTGGCCTCTCAAGACCTTTTGATGGTCCTACATTAGTAGATGTGGCCAATAGAAGCCAAAGTCCCCTATAAAAAAATCTCTACTCAAAATAGTAGTAGTGGTCTCCTTAGGTTGTCTCAAATAGTATAGAGAGATTATCAATGTGGAACCAAGTCATACAACTGTATCAAACATTTTTTTTCTCTTTTTGTTCCATAAAATGTTGGTGGTTGCAAGGGGGACCTCCTCCCTATTAAGATATTCAACTTAGAAGCTATGTAAGCCACTCAATCAATTAAACATTTAGGCCATATTGATGTCGCTTTGGGGGATTTGAACATGGGTCTCCAACATGTGAATCTTATGGGCTTGCCATTTGACCATGACCCTATTGACTATTGGTACAGAAGCACCAAAAGCCCTTGAAACCCATTGAAGACCAATTTGATCAAAACATTGTAATAAGGCCATTGAGAGGCCATATATTTTATTTTCATAGTTAAGTAGTGTCATCTCATGCATTATATTGCACTTGGAAGGCCATTTGAGCCATTCTTACAAGTCTTAAGGCAATTTGGGGCTATGTTGGTCAAACCTAGTCAAAGGTGTAAGGATGGTAGAAATAATATTTGTATACTATATTTGACATATTATCAGAGGTATAACTTAGTACAGAGTCATTTGAGCATATATTTCACAATATTGCAAAAATTGTCAAAACTTGCTTAACAACTTTTTGTAAATCAGTGCAAATTTTTTTTAGTAATAGCCTAATATATATATATATATATATATATATATATATATATATATATATATATATATATATATATATATATGTATATATATATATATATATATATATATATATATATATATATAGATATATATATATACATATATATATATATATATATATATATATATATATATATATACATATATATATATACATATATATATATACATATATATATATATATATATATATATATATATATATATATATATATATATACATATATATATATATACATATATATATATATACATATATATATATATATATATATATACATATATATATATATACATATATATATATATATATATACATATATATATATATATATATATATATATATATGTATATATATATATATGTATATATATATATATATATATATGATTAATAATGTTTCATAAGGTTGAATTAGGTTGAGATAAATTTAAAAACTACCCTCAAGATATATGATAAAGTCTCCATGTGATTTAAGTCTCAGTTCTTTGAAGTTGTCAACATTGCCCTAAGAATTTAGATAGTTTCCATCTATACATTAGGTCAATTGGTAGACCATTTATAAAATGTTATTGTTTGTGCAATAAATACTTCAATGAAGAAGTGATAGCTTGAAATTGAAAAGATAATTAGCCTTCATGAGAGAGAGAGAGAGAGAGAGAGAGAGAGAGAGAGAGAGAGAGAGAGAGAGAGAGAGAGAGAGAGAGAGAGAAGTGTAATATCATGAATTTTCACCCCTTAGGTAATTTATGATTACACCATGTCTCTACCTTATCCTAAAATAAGAAATTACATGTCACCATTTGTATCCATTCATTCTACCTTGTTGCCAACTACTTGGAATCTCAGCCATATTTCCTGGACAACATAGGATGCTTGCACACCATGTAGATGTCTACACAAAATGCACTCATCAATAAATTTTCAAATGTGTATAGTGTCATTAAGGTGTTATGGACTACAACCCTTGGAATGTTACACTTGATTCCACTACACACTAATTCCTAGATTCAAATTCAACCATTATCTCTCTATTATGAATGTTCATTTTTTCTTCATTGTGCTCTCTAGATACATGTTCATTGACATTTGACTCTTTATCTCCATTCTCTTGATCTTATACACACTCCATTGGATTCACACTTTTTTCACATATATCTCTCATCATGTTTTGAATCTTCTTATTTCTTTTATAAAACTTTCTCTTGATCTTGGGCTTCATTATCATGAAGGGAAGTCACTCACATCATATTTTTTCATATCTTGTTTATCATATCACACTTCTTTACCATTATTTTGTAATACTATCATTCATTTGTTTGTCAAGTTAAATGATTATCTATCACCATTATCTTATCTATTCAACTAATATGGAGGTGGAAACACTAAAATAGGGTTTGAACTAAGGCAGGTCTCTAAATAGCCACCGACCATTTTTCTTTGTTTTTATGTGTGAATGTTCATAGGGGAGAACAAAGTGGATTATTGGCCATTGAATCATATATTTCATGAGTTCATCTCTCTCTTTCTTATCCTTATTTCCTATTTATTTTCATAGATTAATCACATCTGTTACTTCTAGTTTCCAACATTTATCTATTATATACTTTCTCTTTAGTTTTCTCATTTTCTATGTCAAATTTTGCACTAGTATGTTCATAAAACACCTATGTGTGTCATGTTTCCATCCTACACCCATGATAGCATCCTTGAATCATACGTGGTTATTGGATAGAGAGCTTTCCAAGTTCAACCTTTTGTCTCTCTAGTGTACTTTTTCAATTTCTATAGAATTTTTATTATTTTAGATTAGCAATTAGTAGATAGTTATGTTTTCCTTGCATCTAGTACTTTAATTTATTAATTCCTTTTATTTCATTAGTGTCTTGATACCCTAGCTAACTAGAGCACTAGTAGAAGTGAGGTGGTTCAAGGGATAGTTTATCCCTTGATATTTTAACTCATCTTGAAGTTGGAGAACTTCTTCTTCTTTTTAGTTTGGTGAACCCAATATGAACTAGAAACCTCTATATCAAACCTTCCCTTTCTCGAGTGGTAGTCCCTTTGTAGGGATGGTGAAAATAGATACTATCTCACTAATTTATCATAGGTTGTCTAAGATGAATATTACCTTCAACCCTTTGGATGATAAATACAATGGAAACACCTCTCCCCTTTATATCTTGATGCCAATCAATGATGTATCTGTTAGAAGCATCTTGGTTGACACTGCATGTCAAGTTTAACTTATCACTTAGGAGGTCTTCTTAATCAATGACTTGAATTATGTGAGATACAATAAATTTTCTACCACCATGTAAATGCAGGATGGGTTGTCAATTCCCCTTTTGGGGTCCACCACCTTGATAGTCTAGGTATGACCCAAGGTATTCTCTTCAATATTAGTCATCATCCCCAAATTAGACCTCTTTGTGGGCCATCCCTTCGCTTGAACACAAGTACTTAAAGTTTCCCTATTAGGGATCCATCCATATCATCAATGACACTAATTATCACCTTTTGGTGTCCCGTGGGGATTTATCCTTTATTATTTATAGCCTGATCTGATAAGGTGCTTGTGTCTCTAACGTATGCATCATTCCATGCCTATCAGAATTATAAGGCTAGGAAACTAAATTTTTTGTCTATAACACCTATCTTTGCTCCTTTTATCTAACTATCTCATGATTCTTAGTTTGGTTTGAGCTTTGTTGCTTATTCATTGGGGGATAAGAAAAAACACATATCCCATGGGAAGCCCCCTTATCTACCTCAAGTTTTACAACATTCACAGGTGTATTTTTTCTTGTGTCTACACCTTGTGTAGATAAAGTCAAGCCACCCATGATGCTTAAACCCAAGTTGTGTCCAACTTTCCTAGATCCCAATAATCATGAACATAGCCCACTCTTCCATATATGTTAAGGATAAGAGCTCTCCTAAGAATACACCTTCTCCTTTATCACTTTCCCCTCAACTTCAAAGGGAATCCTTAATTCCTCCTACTGAATCTATAGGGAAAAGAGAAGAAGGGTGTCTATGAATGAGCTAGTAGTTTCTATGTTAGTGTCACTTCCTATTCCATCAATGGGGGCTTCCTCTTTTCCAAAAATAACAATAATGACCAATCCCATGTAGAAGGATGACATTGAACCATTAATCTATAGGGAAAATAGAAGAAGGGTGTCTACGAATGAGCTAGTAGTTTCTATGTTAGTGTCACTTCCTATTCCATCAATGGGGGCTTCATCTTTTCAAAAAATGATAGTAACGACCAATCCCATGTAGAAGGATTATTAGTATGGTCCACATCTACATAGGAATTGACATGCACATGAGCGTAAGTATCACCATTGAATGAGGTCCTTAGCACATGATACCACCTCAATAATATAAAGTGCATCATCTAAGTCTATGTTTCTTGATTCTAGGGTAAAAGTACAAACCTGTGTCGCACTTTTATAAAGGAAAAGGTCAACAACACATGAATTATTCAACTTTAATGACATAAATGTGGTATCTGTGTTTAGAATTTGAAGATGATGTAAATTGATGAAATGTGTAAAATTGGATAAATTTTATGCCTATAATTTTTTTTAAAGAAATTAAACAAGAATTGACACAGTTTTTAAATTTTTGAAGTCCATTTTGTAGTTGCTCAAAAATGTTGAAAATCTGGGGTCTAGTTCCTGCCAAACAAGTATATCCAAATAATCTTTTTTTTTTTTCTTTGATTTCAAAATATTTTATAGATGACATGTATAGCTAGTGCAGAAAAGAAGAAAGATTGGTTTTAAATGTATATTTTCTTCAATATAACTACTCAAAGTTGTTGAATATAGAATAATAATGAATGTAAACGGTAGCAGAGCGGGTAGGGTCCCTGGCTTTGAAGAGGAGGAGGGCACCTCAAATGATGAGGATGGTGACCCAAGTGGAGGTTTGTGGGATTTTTTGGTGGGGAGCTGCGGCTTTTATGTCTGGTGCTCCCACCTTTCTCCTGTTAAGATTTTAAAGGTTAGGGTTTGGGCTCCCTGCGATGGTAAAGGTTTGGGGGGGTTCTTTTCCCCTTTATTTTTGCAAGGAGGTGGCCCTTTTTTCTTGAGAAGGTTTGTGAAGGTGAGCGGTTGCTTTGGGTCCTTTGGGATCCTGTCGAGTTGGCTTGTTCCTGGGACCCTCACATGTGGGCCTCTTTCTAGGTTCCATAGCTTCTTTCATTTTCATGGGAGAGGGGTGATGGTCCATTTGGTGTGGTCTTGTGTGGGATCCCTATTGAGATGGGGTTGCATACATGTGCTCTTTGGTAGCTGATGGTTTCTCATCTTCATTACTCCTCTACTCTGCTTCCTATTGAGGAGGAAGCTCATTTTGAGGTGAAGGTTTCTTTCCATCTTAACACCTCTTTCCCGCTTTCTATAGAGGTGGAAGTTCCTTCTAAGGTGGAGGCTCTGCCTATTGAAGTGGCTAGTAGCTGGAAGAGGTTGGTTGGGTTATTGTTGGTGAGTTTGGCCATAGCTAGAGGGTTCTATTTTTGCTAGAGATCTTTGATGGTATTATCTTTTTCCTAGCTAGTTG
Organism: Chamaecyparis obtusa; assembly: GCA_027943335.1. NCBI lineage: Eukaryota > Viridiplantae > Streptophyta > Pinopsida > Cupressales > Cupressaceae > Chamaecyparis > Chamaecyparis obtusa. The sequence continues at coordinate 45,182 of BSBK01014049.1, forward strand.
TGATCTGGTGGTGTGGGGAGTCTTCCTCTTTTCCATCTCTTTGTTAAAGGTTGGGGGAGCCTTTCAAAACCCTATTGTGCTCGGCCTTTGCTGGAGAGTCCTACTTTTGCCAGAGATCCTTGATGGTCTTTTCTTTTTTCTGGTAGATTGTGATTTGGTGGTTTGGGGAGTCATCCTCATTCCCATTTCATTATTAATGGTTGGGGGAGCCATTCAAAACCCTAAATGCTATGGTGCAGCTAAAGATTTTCTTGCTCATATATTTAAGTTGTTGTTTCTTCTTAGGTTTGGTTCCGATAGGGTGGATTGGTCTGTCTGCCAGCTTTGTTGGTTGTTAAAACCCATTCTGGTTATGGGAGCCATCAAAACCCTTATGTCTAGTTTAGGGAGCCTGATATCCCTACATATTTGTGTTCCCTAGTGCTTATCTTTCAATGTTGTTCCCTCCTAGAGGACCCGTGTACTCTATTGGTGCTTGGAAATAAGAGGTTATTTAATGTGCACCTTCTTCTACATTTGGGAAAGATGAAAAGTGTTGGGAACATTTTGGCTCCCCTTCCTTATTGACCCATTTTTATTTATTTATGTCCATATGCTATTTTTTAGATCCAAACCATAGTTTGCAGTCATGAAATAGTCCCAAAGATGATGTATATAAAGTCTATTCTATTTTGTGATGCTAATCCATCACATCCCCCTATCTCTTTTTAGATGTTGTGGAGATCATTAGTAAGTGACATTCCATGGAAACATCTAGTATGTTGACATGCTACATTATTGTTTCTCACCTTAGAATGTCTCATGTCTATGTAGATTTTTCTATCCACATAGATGTGATCTTTCCCTATCATACACCTACCTAGATTTTGCTACAGGTGCTAGTGCATGTATAAGACACCCAATCACATGCTTATCTACATTTTTCTATGAATTTAGGTGCACCCTTTAAAGACAACCTATCATGAAATTATTTAGATTTATCTACTTGCAATGGTTCACTGTAAAGATTCCCCTATAGTATGGCTATCTAGCATAACAAAATTTTCCAGCCATATTGGTTTATTATTGATGGCCTTTGTATACACAGTGTCTTCATTGTCTAGCATGTTTATTTGTAGCATGCATGCTAGATTCAGCTCAACAATAATTTAGGGCTTTCTCACTAGGGGAAACCCTCTGTGAAATTATGAAATCCCAATAGGTAAGTAAGGTAAGTTCTCTTTAGTTTATCTCATATTCTCTACTGTGATATTATTTATAAAATGGGGGAAAATATAATGTCATAAATTTGCATCCTTGTGTAATTTACCATTATGCCATGCCTCAACCTTAGACTAAAACATGAAATTCCATATCATCCTTTTCCATTTTTCATTTTTCTATGGTGTGAACTGCTCAGAAGGATGGCCACATAGCCTAGATAGCCCAGGATGTGTGCTCATCAAGAAGATGTCCATGTAGAGAGAACTCATTGAAATAATTAAAGATGTGCAAAGTGTTGTTGAGACATTACAAACTACTGACTTTGTAGTGTAATGTTCATTTCTACCACTCACAGATACCCAAATTCAACTTCAACAATTAGATATCCATTTCTAATATGTACAATAAGAAATAAGAATGGATGGTTACATAGGTAGATTTGGGTGTGTGATCCACCTTTTCCTAATTGCACAATCAAAAGGGAAATGTAATTCCCCTCCTATTTGACAGTGCCTTGGTTTTGTGCTTAAGATCTCACATTGGCATTTGTGTGTGTATGATTTGTGAATTTTCTTTATTCTTGGTGCCCTTTGGAGTATTTATTTTGGAGTTTTACTTATGATCGTGTGTTTATTAATGGATCCAATTAATTCTTATATACACGTATAATAATATTGTTAATATTATCATTCTCAACTTAAAATAATAAGGTTGAGATATGATTGGAAATCAACATTAACATTTATCAACATGGACTATTAGTATTAATGTTACCTTAAAATATCATTAATCACTCTAGATACGGTGTCAATTGCCATTAACTTAATATCCATTTTACTTAACATTATTTCATTAAAAAAGTCTTTTTCAAAATGTTACAAAAAATAAATACATATACATGATAGTTAAATAGGATGTTTCTTGATCATTTTAGAGTTATCCTTTGCACTCAAAATATCAGTTTCTATTTAGATCATGGTTTTTTTGGATGCATGGAAGAGTGTTTGGGGAGGCGAAACCGAATGACGATAATTAATCATTTTTGCGAGCAAGCCAAGAAGTCACCAATGAGAATTGATTTTGAGATGCCAGACTCAGACATCCTATTATTATATCCAATTGTACTCAATTTGAGTATGGTATGTGTCTTATTGACCCTATGTAAACTCAGATCTAAACTTAAGGTGATTCTAGGATCCATCTATGTTGTGATAGCTACAAGAAAATATCCCATATCTAGAGGTTTATTTCCCTCATAGGTCACCCACAACCTATAAATGCTCTCATGTATCACTAGATTACTGAGTTGAGAGCTCGACAAGGATGTAAGCTTTACTAACAATAATTTAGTTTGTAGGTTTTAACGGAGCATTCATTTTCGGGATAGTATAAGAATAATTATCCATATAATTATTCTTCACTTATTTGGAATATTTATTCATTTTAACCATTGTTATGGCCCTTTCTTTATTCTCTCCTCTTAACCATTCCTTTTTTCTTTCTTTGTTTTTTCTTCTCTTAAAAAAACACTTTTTTAAAATTTCTTTTTAATTGTTTCCATTCATTTATATTTTATTATTTCTTTTGATTTTAAATTTATTTTTTTTCCTCTTTCTTTTAACCCTCATCATTTATAAAGCTTTGGATCTACATTCCAACATATTTTTCCCTATGCCTATAAAGGTTTATAGAGAATTATAGAATATGGAAACATCGAAAGTGAAAATATACATAATTGTTACTATTTAAAATTTTACACAATAATTCATGGTCTATAGAAAATCCGTACAATCTATTATCATTACAATCTTATATGTTTTTCAATCAATAATATACGTAATAGATGAAAATCAGAAAACATTTTACACTTCATGGGACATATGCTAAACAAAATCATGACGAGGCGTCTATAGTGGTGGCAACAATCCGAGTACATAAAATACTCAATGTTTAATTTTTGCAATCTTCTACAACTATTAAAATCTGAAACATACGATAGAAATGGAATATAAACAATTTTCCATAATTATGTCGAGAGACACCAACAGTGGCAGCATCAATCCATGTACATAAAACACTCCATGTTTAATTTTGGCATCCTCGACAACTGTTAAAATCTAGTGACAATGAGCTATCGCTACCAGTGTTGGTTCGGTCTTCTTGTTTGTCCATCAATGCATAGCACTGGATCTGTGAAATTTGTGGTTGCATCTTCCCTTCTAGCATTACCACCACTTGCCCCATGCTTGGCCTCACTCTCTCATCGTTTGCAATGCATAACAACCCTACAATACTTGCTCTTCTCACCTCTTCAATATCTCTATCCTCCGCAATACCCTCCTCCACAATATTAATTGCGTGGCCATTGTAAATTTGAGTTGCAGCCCATGGAGGAAAGTAATGCTTACTCGACTCTTGAATGTTTAAATCCAAATTTCTTCGGCCAGAAATGATTTCCAAGAGCATCATACCAAAACTGTACACATCAACCTTGGGAGTAATGGGAAGACCAGAGATCCACTCTGGAGCCAAGTATCCTCTTGTTCCTCTTGTTGTGGTTAGGACGCGACTGAAATCTCTACCCACAAGCTTTGCCAATCCAAAATCTGCTAACTTGGGTGAAAAATTATTGTCTAGAAGAATATTTTCGGGCTTAACATCACAGTGAATGATGCAATCTCTGCATTCTTCATGGAGATAAAGTAATCCTCTTGCAGTGCCTAACGCGATCTCAAATCGGGTCTTCCAGTCGAGTACCTTCTGTTTACCTTTGGATTTACTTGAGAAGAATAAGGAATTCAGAGAGCCGTTAGGCATGAAATCATAAATCAGAAACCTTCTCGATCCATGTGCACAAAACCCTCGAAGCCTGATCAAATTTGCATGTTGTATCTTTCCAAGAGAACTGATTTCCGCTCGGAATTGGTTCTCATCTTGTCTTGAACCCTCCATTTTCTTTACAGCTACAAGTGTACCATCTATTAGCCGTCCTTTGTACACCGTGCCGAATCCTCCGCTCCCCAGCTTAGACCTGAAATTCCTAGTTGCGATCTTCAACTCCTTGTAACTAAACATTCTTAGAAAAGAGTCTAAAGGATCTGGACGCCTCTCCTTAGATCGTAGCCAAAGCCTCTGCCGATGCGTCCGCCACATTAAAATTGTGAAGATCCCCAATGCAACGGCCAGAACTAAAACAACAATTGTGGTTATGAGTCTGAAGGAGGACGATTTCTCGTTCTTTGACAGTGCAGAGGCAACTACTCGAATAAAAACATTTGAATTGCTTTTTGATGGAAGAGAGTTACGCATGTTCAACAAATCTCCTGACCAGATTTGGCACGGCCCTGAAGGTGGATTGAAAGCAAACGCTGTGCACGAGCAGTTGAGGAGGCAAGCATTGTGGCAATTTTTCTTTGTGGTTGCAGGGTATGACGAAGCAGAATCAGCATTAGGCAACGTGACGGTCGTCTCCAGGAATCCGTCCGTGCTTCCATTTTTGAGATCACAGTTTAAGGGGCTCTGCCGGACACAGCCACTCGACCACGACTCTCGCGAATCCCAGGCGCGAGTGTCTGCTGGAGTGAAGCCTTCCACGCAGCTGCAGAACTGAATATTGTTGGAGTTGCAGCTTCCGTAAGCGCCGCACAAACCATATACGGAACATGGGTCTGCTGGTTGAGACCAGAACATGCTCCATCTGCCGTCAAGGAGACCATATGCTTGCATTCCCCCTTACTTAACTAGGACGAAACGTGAGAGCACATTCTTTATACCCATCGATGTATATGTGACATACAAACCAGAAGTAGTATTCTCAAAGCTGACGTTGTAGTTGAAGACTTCATTTATCATATTTGGAATTTCACTGAAAGACTTGCCGCCCCAAGTCCCGCTTGCGGAATACTGTACAGAGTTGTTCCATATTAGCACCGTTTGTTCGGCTCCAGATGGGTCCACTTGATAGGAGAAAATCCCAGGAGCGGGATCGAATGAGCTTTTCCAAGTGACTACTTTTTTGTGTCCACCGAACCTCATCCCTGGCAACAAGGTGTCGACAGAATAGTCGAAACTCTGCCAAACAGTTTCAGATTTGTCGTCATCACTGAGCATTACAAAATTACCAGAATCTAGTAACACAGCCTGAGAAGACTTCTTGATCACATTGGCCGACCAAACAGACGCATGACCCTCTGCATCGAACAGTCCCAGATCACCTTCTTTTGACAGCTTCAGAACACCAGACCTGTTTCTCGTGGGATTCTCCCTGTTAGCCACCCAAACAAAGGTCTTCTCTGTTATATTGGCATACCAGATACCGATATACCAGTTATTGGTACCATTTGGGCTGAAAAACCCCAATTCAAATGTGCCATTCTTCGAAATTATTGTCTGATTTCCACTAATCGTGGCGCCCAAGGAAAGAGTATCTCGACCTTCGACTGCAGCATCATAACTTTTCTGTTGGATACACACTGTAAAAACAGAAAACAGGATTAAGCAGAACTTTTCCCTGATTTTGTCCATCATTCAAGTGCTGGGCATGTTACGAACCTCCCTTACGGAAATTCTTAGGCAGAACTGTATTTAATATTTTAAAAAATAAATATTATGGACGAGCGTATTAACGAATGTTCATATTAACGGTGGACCTAAGAAAGATTTTAATATGCCTGTCATCTTCAGAATTTGAGAGAAACAAGTCCAGTCATATGTGCAAATGTTGGTCATGGTGGAGAGAGAAAAGAGGGAATGACGGATATGGTGAAGTCATGGAGGGAAATTAATATATGAAGTCTTCTATATTTAGTCTTGCACGTTCCACGACTCTTACGCAATCGCATCCCTTTCATCCGAATACAACATATATCTAGTAGTAGTCGTGTTTGACGTGGCTTAAATAATTTAGTATAAATTTAACTATTATATGGTTGGATATAGCTGTTTCTACTAATATAATAATAAAAAATTCAGTATATTATATAGTTTTGGTTTTTCTAAATAATTTTTTATATGCATTTAGTTTTCATATAGTTTTTTAAAATATGATATGTTTTAGTATTTGAAAGGTAATTGTAAATGAACAAACATTATGAAAAAAATGATTGGTAATTAAATTTGTATCCTAAATTGTAAGTTAATATACTAGGATAGTTATATTTTAAAAAATTATGTTAAATGTGTGAGACATCAAATTTAAATTTGAGAATATTTAATATATTAAATAATAATAAATAGTTTGATTGTAATGAGTTTGAAGTGAAATGAATAGATCTTTACATTACTTTAAAAAATATAATGGACAATAAAATGGAGAGTCTAATGAGGCATACATAGTGGTATTTGAACATATGACCTCTCTTTCAAAAACATAAGTTCTCCACTACCAAACCAACTCAGACTGAAAGGCAAAATTCAAAAATAACATTATTAATATCGTTAAAACCTAAGAATATGTTTAGTTTTTCTTTGAACACAAATAAAATCATTATTTTAAAAGAGTAAGAAACAAAGTGTTGGAGTAGCTAGAACCAAAAATTCGTATCTATGCCATGACAAAGCCTTAGAGAAAGTGAAACAGGGCAGCTGGCGGCAGTTCCTTAATTTTATTGCCCCACTAGATAGTAGAGTTGTTGGATCCATAATCAGTTGAAGATCCAGAACCATAATCGATAATTCCAGATCCTGAACACCAGGCCCAACAACCCTACTATCTAATGGGAAGGTATAGAGACAAGTGGGGAAACATCTCTTCACATGGTTCCAAATCCAACTTTAAGGACCCTAGGCATTTATCTTTGTAGCAAGGGTAGAGTAATCAAAGTAAGCACGTCTTTATTACAATGAATATATCACTCATGTAGCCATGAAAATAGACATCATACCAAGGGCCACTTACCTATGATGTCTATTTCCTGGCTGCATAGTGGCTACCGGTGAAACAATTAGGTTGATGGGGAATGTGTTCTCTAACAAATTTGACTTCTTCCAATGCTGGCGACTGTCATCTTTAAATATATGAATCTAATGTTTTGACAAAATCTATGCGTTGCTAAGTTTAAAACAAGCTATGTGTGGTGATTGGGGATTTGAGGATGGAGCCATCTGGACCAAGCTTCACATTTCAAATCAAATTTTTTTTATATAAGGAAGAGGATGGTCAAGTGGGATTCTAATATAAACCCTTCTGGTGTCACCACTCGTGTAATTTTTATTTTATTTGTGTTCATTCAATATTTTTTTTAAAATGGGTATTACGGGCACTGCACCTTTTAGAGTTGTGAGGAATACGATGATAGGTGGGTGTTTAACTAAAAAACATAAATGAAGCATAACATTACATAAGGAAGTGTATAGAATTATAGTGACTTACAATGATGATTCATTATATAAGGTAGTTTTCTACATAATTTTGGTATACTCTTAACATTTATTCAAGACAATAAGATTTTTGTGAACAACCTACTTTGTGTCATCATGCTAGCTTGCTTGTCTCCAATAATCTGATTCTGTGGATGGTGTCTTCTCACAAATTTTTCTAACACTTGTTCTCTTCTTTGTTCATTAGTTGGTGTAGGATCAATTTCTTCCTTGGTAGCAATTTCTTGATTCTCGGTCTCTATAGGCTAATGCTTAGTGTCTTTATCCTGATTTTCAGTAACTTCAACTTTTTGCTTAGGTTGAATATTAGGTATCTCAATGAATTTATATCTACCATAGTCTTCTGGTTCCTTTTTTCTTTCTTCATCATTTTTCTCAGCAAATTCATCAACTTTACATTTACACTTTCAATCATTTTGTTAGAAACCTTATTCAAACATTTATAAGCTTTGCTCTTAGTAGAATATCCTAAGAATATTCCTTCATCACCTTTAGAATCAAAATTTTCATTTCTATCATCTTTCAGTATGTAATGCCTACTTCCAAATATTCTGAAATAACTTACATTCAGTGTGTACCCATACCATAACTCATAAGGCTTTTTGTTTGAATATTTCTTTAGTTGTACTCGATTCAATGTGTATACAGTAGTACTAATAGCTTCTCTCTAGTACATTTATGCAACATCTTTCTCAATCATCAGTGTTCTAGCACAATCAACTATGGATCTATCCCTCCTTTCAACAATTCCATTTTGTTGTAGTGTTCTCGGTGCAGAAACCTGTCTTTTAATTCTATGCTCATTATAAAAGTTGGTGAATTCATCATAAATAAAATCACCTCCTCTATCAGATCTTAAGCATTTTAGCTCTTTTCCACTTTCCTTTTTACTTTAGCTTTATACCATTTAAACATCTTGAATTCTTCAAATTTTTCTTTCAAAAACATAACAGTCATCATCCTAGAGTAGTCATCAACAAATAGAATAAAGTATTTGTCTCCATAATAACTATGAGTTCTCATAAGACCACATAAGTTGATGTGAACCAACTCCAAAATAGATTTAGATGACTAATTCTTTCTCTTGAAACTAGATTTTGACATTTTCCCGATTTGACATTGTTTACACATGACATGGTCAGGTTTAGATAAGCTCGGTAAGCCTCTAAATTTTATTTTCTTACTGATCTTAACCATGTTTTCAAAATTCATATGAAATAACCTTTTATGCCACAACCACACATCTTCATTTCTAGCTAATAAACAAGAAGTTTTAGCATTGTCAAGATAAAATAGATTACCTTTAGATTGTTCACCAATATCTACCAACTTTCCAGTCTCATCATAGATTTTCACCTTTCTACTTTCAAATGCAACTTGGTGACCTTAGTTATTCAATTGTGCTATGCTTAATAGGTTATAGTTAAGTCCTTTTACCCAATATGCATTTTCACATCTAATCTTATTGTTCAACAAGATAGATCCTTTTCCTTTTACAAGACAAGGTGTATCATTTTCCATTTTAACAGATCCTCCATTATAATGCTCAAGGTATTCAAATTTATCTTCATCACCAGTCATATGATGTGTACAGCCACTATTAATAATCCAAGTATCATTCTTTCTAACTTTATAAATAAGTGTTATTTCTACATACATTTCCTCTTCTTTTGAATCTTCTTTGAAAGCTATTAATACCACCTCAATCTCTGCATCAGTGTCAGTGTCAGTGTTATCTTCATCATCTTCAACAAGGTAACATGCTTTCTTACCTTTGTCTTTGTAATCTTGGTTGCCTCTTCTATCATAATGTCGGTTATCTCTGTGATCTCGGTTATCTCTTTTGTCAGAGTTTCTATCACTAGATCAGTCATTATCTTTATCTTTATCATCATCTTTTCAGTTGGGACATCTAGCTACAATGTGACCAATCTCTTTACAGTTAAAACATACCAAAGGTAGTTTCCCTTTGTATCTTCCTTTACCTGTTTGCAGTCTCCTAGCCATTAGTGCTTCAAGATCATCAAGTTCATCTTCATCATTGTCACTGTCACTTTCATTTATTATCGTATGCTTACTACTAGATTTACCAATATTCAAGGATGACATAAATGTAAATTCAACAGTCAGAATGATATTGTTCTCATAGTTATTCAACTCAAAAGTAGTCAATTTACCGATTAGGCTATCAAGTGTAAGAACATTACCTAGTGCAGATCTCATTTCATGAATTTCAGAGATTATAATAGCATAGATAGGCAACAAGGTTCTAAGAATTTTACTCACAATAATGTCTTCATCAATAATATCTTCTGCTCCTCGGATAGCATTGACAACCTCCTTAACTATGTTACTAAACTGCAACTGTGTTCCTATTTTCTTCCATAAGGTCCTCCAAAAATTACTCAAAAATTTAGTATCCCTATCAGATGTTATAGCCTTTGGAATGCCATAGAGTCTAACAACTTCTGAGAAAAATAAGTTGGCTATCCTTGTGGCATCATTAGTTTTTTTACAAGCAATAAAATGAGCCATCTTAGAGAATCTATTAACAACTGCAAAAATATAATTTGTACCTTGCTGGGTGTGGGGAAGGCCCAATACAAAATCCATACTCACATCTAGTACCAAGGACAAACCAAATGATGTAGCACACAACCCTCTGTTAACAATAAACTCAATTACAAGACAAAAACATAGATTTGAAACCTTCAATATTTTCCATTCATCACTAACTGCTTCTACAATTCACTGCAAACTCTTAAGTAACCAAATCACCTAGAAAATCAAGAAATCCAAAAATCACCCTTTTCGGCAATTTTTTCCCATAGTTGTTTTTTGCTATTTTTGGTAATTTTCAAAATAACACCTAAAAAGATGAGTTTTTACCTAAACATGCCCTCAACTAAGTTAGAATGAATTTCCAACTAATATCTGAGATTAGAAACATAAATTTAGATTTATTACAAAACAAAATTTTCTAAAAACTAGAGAAAAAACACTAAAAGCTAATTTTGAAGCCCTAAATGAAAAATTTTAGCTCCCACAAATGTGCTAAAATGGACCCCTATCAATCTATGATCATTGGCAAAACAAATGGCACCCCCTGAGACATGCACCCAAAAAATTTCAGCAAAAACTGAGACCCGAGTCAAAAGTTATGACCTCCAGAAGTTTCTGCAGTAGTTTATGACTTGTGGAAGGTTCTGCATCACAATCTCAACCTAAATGGTCTCACACAAAAAATCTTCATGAAAGTGGCTTGACCCTTCCTAAGAGGATGCAAGTGCGATATTATTTTTTCTTGTAATTCAAGATTTGATGTAGAATCCACAAATATCATAGCCAGACAACATATAGACATCTTAACCTATTAGAGTGACCTCCCTAGCTAGACATTGTTCTACTGGTTCTAGTGACTCATAGTTACTATGTGTACCATAGTAGCACCTTGGCCAAGGCTTTATAGGTGCAAGCACTTTACTTTGTGCTATTGTTGTCACCATGGCAATCCCATAATAGTGGGTTACAATTTTTTCCATGAAGGAAAATTTCTTGGCCATAGAGGTTGCAAAAATAGGCCTTCAATCAAATTATGCCCGTTGACCAAAGTAACTTAACACCTTCTATCAAAAAATCCTATGCAAGGGGACTCAATCAAACCAATATGATGTCATAGGTTCGATTGAATTCACATGTGTAGAGGGCTTCAATCAAACAATGATCCCTTTGATCATTCAGGGGTTTCTAACTATTTTTTTCAAAAAATAATTTATAACCCTAACATGATAGTTAATTTGTCAATGTTAATTATACATTTGGGCTCCACAATGCTTCTGTTAGGAGTAGTCCCAAGAGATAACTAAGAGGGGGGGGGGAGGGTTTGTGAATTAGTTATCTACAAGTTTCAATTCTTTATCTAATTAAGTATACTTAAACATAAAGTATAAACATAATGAAAGAACACATGAACACAACACCAATATTTTGGTTACGGGGAAACCCAAATAGGTAAAAACCCCGATGGGACTTGATACCCACTAATATTCTATACTAGTGTATAATAATCCTTGTTAGAAGATCCTTTACCCTGTTAGGAGTAGCTTTACAATGTATGAAGTACAATAGACTTGGTTAAGGGTCAGACCCTATTAGGAGTCTTTTACAATTGTCCCTGTTAGGGGAGAGGACACACTGTCCGAGAGCTCACTGCTCAAAGGGGCGAAGGATACAACCTTCTAAATAACAGATACACACTATATCTGGATCTTCATGAACTGTGCTTTGACTTGTTGTGTGGATCAGTTCCAATGAATAGCACATATACTCTACTTGGTCACATAGACCTTCTTCTGATGGCTCAACACTTTGCACACTATGCTCTACTATGCTTAATCAACCATGGACCATGCTCCAACAATCACAAATGACTGCCTATAAATATCTATCCTCTAAATGATATAAACAAGTCAGTCTATTAGAACCACCTTGAAATCACAATAGAGAAACCATAACAAACTCTAACAAACATTCATCAGCTCTGTTATGCACGCAACATATTCTGGGACCTATCTAAATAAAATAAATGTAGATGCATGCTACACATTGTCAGCTCTACCAAAACAACTGGAACTTTCTCTACAATCTGAATTAACTCATGCGCTCTTAACTATACATCAACAACTCATCTCTATGCTTAACTTCAAGGGTGCATACCATAAAGATAGGCACAACTCAAGAACCAATAAAATCTCTGTCAGCTCTACTAAACAAACATAGGAAACTACTACTGGCGAATAGCAACTGCATAACTTCACTTGTGTTCATCATTAGACCATGCATCCATGAACTTAACATCAATAAAATGTTTGTAACATATAGCCTAGGGCACATGTCCATAAGACAACTGTATGGACAACCATACATAAAACATTGCCTGTAACTCTGTTAGGAACACTACTGACACAAGCTATTATATAACTAATTGTACTCACATTAAACCTTTGTGCCCATGATATCATGCTGATATCATGTCCATGCAACATATATAAAGGGCTTACTGTATAATACTTCCACACATGCTACTTTCCATATGTTGTCATCAATGACAAACATACAGTCAATACTGGCCTGCTGGCAAACTTCCAACAATCTCCCCCTTTGGCATTGATGGCAACATGTGGACTGAAAAACCACCATCAACCCAAATGAATAATTCTTTCATAACATTCTTCATTTCCTCTTCAAAACTCCCCCAAAGATGAATCCTCCATCTGCTGCAATATATTCCAACATTCTCCATTTCCTCAATTGAACTGCTATCACAACTGAATACTGCTCCCCCTAAATACATTACTCTTATTTTTCATTACTCCATATATTTATCCCCCTTTGACATCAATGGCAAAGGGTGCCATTCATTTTAAGCATCGGTACTACTCTAGAAGTAGAGTTGTCAACCTTCCAATAGTCCCAGAGGACTAATGCCATTCCTACTTCCTTCTAAGTAGAATCAAGGAAGGGAATTACTCCCAACTTCCCCCTAAGATACTCAAAAGTATCCTTAGGCAAGGGCTTTGTGGATATGTCTACTAACTGTTCCTTAGTATTCACATAGTCCAACTTAACTTCTTTCTCTGTCACTTTCTCTCTTAGGAAGTGATACTTGATCTCAATGTGCTTTGTCTTTGCATGCATCACAGGGTTCTTCAACATATTGATAGTGCTAGTGTTATCACAGTGAATAAAAATTAGGATAACCAATCTGAATTACAAAATATTTTATCATTTGCTTGATCCAAACAATTGTAGAACAATTTAGGGCTGCTGCAACATACTCTACTTCTGTTGTTGACTGAGAAATACAATTTTGTTTCTTGCTTGTCCAAGTGACAAGTCTATCACCAAGAAAAAATTCTCCTCCTGATGTACTCTTTCTGTCATCAACACATCCTGCCCAATCTACATCAGTGTACACATGAAGCTCAACATTTTCTAAATTGGGATACCATAAACCATAGTCTATAGTGCCTTGTAAGTATTTGAATATCCTTTTTACTGCCATGAGGTGACTTTGTTTAGGCTTTGTTGCAAATCTTCCAACTATGCCAACTACATTTGAAATGCTAGGTCTATTCTGAGTAAGATAAATCAATTTACCAATCATTGACTTTTACAATGTTATATCAACTATTGGTGAGTCATCTTCCTTTGTAAGCTTGCATCTAGAAATCATAGGGGTTCCTACTGGCTTGCAATCATCCATCTTGAATTTCTTTAATATCTTTTTCACATACTTAGAATGATTAATGAATATACCTTTCTCTGTCTTCTACACATTCAATCCTAAAAAGTATTTGATAGGACCAATCATACTCATCTCAAATTCATTCTGCATCTTCTTAGTAAATTTAGCACTAAGATTGTCATTGCCTCCAAAGATAATGTCATCAAAAAATATAGCTATAAGTAACAAACCTTCAGATGTCTCTCTAATGAATAGATTACAATCTGGTGCTCCTTTCGTGAGTCCAATCTTTGTTAAGTATCCATCTAGTTTCTCATACCATGCTCTAGGGGCTTGCTTAAGTCCATAGAGGGCCTTCTTCAATCTACATACCATATTAGGTCTATCTGATAAGGTAAATCCTTCAAGCTGCTCAATGTATACTTCTTTCAGATCTCCATTCAAGAATGCTGACTTGACATCCATTTGATAAACTTTGAAGTTTTTGACTGTAGCATAAGCTAGAAACAACTTAATAGCTTCTAATCTACTCACAGGTGCAAATGTGTTTGAATAATCAATGCCTTCTCTTTATGCATATCCTTTACATACTAATCTTTCTTTGTTTCTTACTACTGTACCATCCTCATTCATCTTATTTCTAAATAGCCACTTTCTACCAATCACTTTCTTATCACTAGGTCTTGGAACCAGTTCCCAAGTATCATTCTTAATAATTTGATTAAGTTCTTCTTTCATAGCATCATGCCAATCTAAATCTTTACATGCATCTTCAACACTTAAGGTTTCAATCTGAGATAGTAAACATACCACATCATTGCTAGCTGAGTTCTTTGCTTGTGATCTTGTCAAGACTTTTTTGCTTTGATCTCTAATGATGTCTTCCTTGGAATGATTTCTAGATGTAAAATTTGGAACCTTAGCTATTGCTGACTCATCAGTCTTAGGAGTCTCTTTCTCACTTGTCTTAGGGTCATTGAACAACACATCAATGCTATCAAACATTTCTTCAATAACTATCTCACTAGAAGAGGGTCTAGGTTCTTCTTCAATCATGGGTGAGTAATCATGATATCTTTCTTGAACCATAAAAATTTTATCAATCTTAACATGAGCACTTTCAATTATCCTTTTCAATCTTAAATCGAAACATCTATAAGCTTTACTTTTAGTAGAGTAACCAAGGAAAATACCTTCATCACTTCTTGCATCAAACTTGTCTATTGCTTCATCCCTCTTGATGTAGCACTTGCTTCCAAATATTTTGAAGTATTTTACTATGGGAACATTACCAAACCATAGCTCATAAGGTGTTTTGTCAGTGCCTAGCCTTAGCTGAATTCTATTGATTATGTAGACTGTTGTATTGACCACATCTCTCCAATAGGTGTGGGAAACCTTTCCTTCTATCATAATGGTGCGCACTGTATCTAGAATGATCCTATTCCTTCTCTCTACAATTGCATTCTGCTGAGGTGTTCTAGGTGCACTTAACTATCTCTTTATGCCATGTTCTTCATAGTACTCATAAAATCTGTCAGAGGTGAATTCTCCTCCTCTATCCAATCTTAAACATTTTATCTTTAATCTTGATTCATTCTCAACCTTAGCTTTGAATATTTTGAACTTATCAAATGCTTCTGACTTATCTTTCAAGAATGCAACCCACATCATCCTAGTATAATCATCAACAAATAGAATGAAATACCTTTCATCATAGTATAATCTTGTTTGAGTTGGTCCACATAGGTCTGTATGGATCAGATCCAACTTGTTCTCTACTGAATTGTGCTTGCTCCTGAATGAATTCCTCACTTGCTTTCCCATTACACATTCCCTGCATATAGTATCAACTGGCTTTTCTATGCTAGGTAGATCTCTTACTACCTTAACATTTCTTATCTTCACTATGTTATCAAAATTGATATGACATAGTCTTTTATGCAATAACCAACTGTCATCAACTTTAGCAACAAAACAACTTGCTTCTAAATTGAGTTGAAAAACATTACGTCTTGTCTTTGAGCCTGATGCAATCATAACACCATCCTTGTTGTTAATGATGCATTTGTCATCTTTGAACTCCAACTGATATCCTTTTCCAAGAACTATCCAACAGTAAGAAGGTTATGTTTCAAACCATCAACATAGAGAACATCATTAGTACTATTCCTTCTAGCCAAAGTGATGGATCCTCTACCAACTATTGGTTTAGGAGTGTTATCTCCAAATCTAACCATACCACCACTGTATTTGTCTAGATGAACAAATCTGTCTTTAGCACCTGTAATGTGATGTGAAAAACCACTATCTATAATCCAGTCTGTCCTTATGTCTGCTTGGGAAATCAATGCTAGCTCTTGATTTACTTTCTCATCTTTAGGAACTGACTTACTATTCATTTTGTCTACAATGGAAATGAATCCAATTTCTTCTTCACCTGATTCATCATCTGAAACTCCATCTCCAGAAAAGTAACATTCCTTAGAGTACTTAGGTTTGTAATCCTTCTTGAATTTTCTTTCTCTGGTGGGACACTTAGATGCAAAGTGACCTATCTTATTACATGAAAAGCACTTAAAAGGAAATTGACCTTCATATTTTACTTTTCCTTTCTTTTCTCTTTTAGCAATCATAGCAATAAAATCATCTAAATTTTTCTCTTCATCATCTTCATCAAAATTACCAGAAGTGTTTGCAGATTTCTTACCATGAACTATTTCTTTGAAGGCTATCTCACTTTTAGGTTCTGTCTTCAATCTTGAAATCTCAAAAGCTAAGATTTTGCTGATCGAGGTCTCTCTCTTGAAATTAGATGTAAGTTGCATGGTCTCATCAAGGATATTGATCTTGCTTTCATATTCTAGAGTGAGAGTAGTCATCAACTTGTCCATAATATCTTCTTCTGAGATCTCTCCACCATTGTTCCTGATTCCAGCAACTACTTCATTGATCCTTTGATTATAAGCTTTGATGTTTTCTTCTAGCAGTATCTATAATGCATTGAATCTTTTCTTCCATATCTTTTTGCATGCATCCTTTGCTTGCTTGTCTCCTTCAAATATGTCTGCTAGATACTTCCATATCTTGTGGGCGGTGTCTACCTTCTTTATCTCTAAAAACTTACTATCAGATAGTGTGTTGATAAGGGCTTCTTTGGCAATAGAATTTTGATGAAACAATTCCTTTTGTGTGTCAACAACATCATCCTTTGCTAGGTCTTCTAAAGTAGGAATCTTGGCTTCTTTGATAGTTATATTAAAAACTTCATAAGCAATGCACTACAAATGGGTCACCATCTTGTTCTTCCAATCAAGATAATTCTCTCCATCAAACTTAGGACTCTCTTTCCTGAAGTATGCCATCTGATCAACCTCAAGCTATTAAACTTCTCTTTGAGGCACTTGGATTTGATACCAATTGTTAGGAATAGTCCCAAGAGATAACTGAGGGGGGGGAGGGGGTGAATCAGTTATATACAAGTTTCAATTCTTTATCCAATTAAGCATACACAAACATAAAGCATAAACACAATGAAAGAACACATGAATACAACACCAATATTTTGGTTATGGGGAAACCCAAATAGGTAAAAACCCCGATGGGACTTGATACCCACTAATATTTTGTACTAGTGTATAATGATCCTTGTTAGAAGATCCTTTACCTTGTTAGAAGTAGCTTTACAATATATGAAGTACAGTAGACCTAGTTAAGGTTCGGACCCTATTAGGATTCTTTTACAATTGTCCCTATTAAGGGAGAGGATGCACTGTCCGAGAGCTCACTGTTCAAAGGGGTGAAGGCTACAACCTTCTGAATAACAGATACACACTACATCTAGATCTTGGTGAACTGTTCTTTCACCTTCTATCTGGATCAATTCCAATGAATAGCACATATAATGTACTTGGTCACATAGACCTTCTTTTGATAGCTCAACACTTCGCACACTCTTCTTTGCTTTGCTTAATCAACCATGGACCATGCTCCAGCAATCACAAATGACTGCCTATAAATATCTTTCCTCTAAATGATATAAACAAGTCAGCCTATTAGAACCACCTTGAAATCACAATAGAGAAACCATAACAAACTCCAACAAACATTCGTTGGCTCTATTATGCATGCAACATATTCTGGGACCTGTCTAAATAAAATAAATGTAGATGCACACTACACATTGTCGGCTCTACCAAAACAACTGAAACTTTCTCTACAACTTGAATTAACTCATGCACTCTTAACCAAAAATCAACAACTCATCTCTAAGCTTAAATCCAATGGTTCATACCATAAAGATAGCCCCAACTCAAGAACCAATAAAATCTCTGTCGGCTCTGCTGAACAAACACAAGAAACTGCTACTGGCAAAGAGCGACTGCATAACTTCACTTGCGTTCATTATTAGACCATGCATCCATGAACTTAACATCACTAACATGTCTACAACATATATCCTAGGGAGCATGCCCATAAGAAAACTGTACGAACAACCATACACAAAACACTTCTTGTAACTTTGTCAGGAACACTGCTGACACAAGCTGTTGTATAACTGACTGTACTCACATTCAACATATGCACCCATGATATCATGTTGATATCATGTCTATTAGAATAACTAAGAGGGGGGTGAATCAGTTATCCAGTGTCCCAAAACAAAATGTATAATCCAAAATAATTTCTTCTATTTTTGCTCGTCGATAAGCAATAATAACTCTTACTAGTTGTGGTTTTACTGATTACCAGTCTAATACTTATAACTATTTACCGATCAAATCTAATATGTAACATGCAAAGTATGATAAAAAAAAAATATCACAATCAACACATAACACAAGAGATTTAACATGGAAACCCTGTAAAAGGAAAAACCACCTGGGACCGGCAACCCAAAATTGTTCACTCTTCTGAAGTGAGATCGGTTAAGACCCAACCCTGCTAAAGGTTACAAACACACTATTAGGTGTGACCTTGTTAGAGGATTTTAGACTAGAAGTTATCATCCAACCAGCATTCACTATGGGGTTGATAGGATAACAATGTTCATTCTATGAATGATACATCATAAGACTTTTAGAGTCCACTCGGTTAAGAGATTTAGACTGTATACAATGGTTAAATATGTAATAGTAAAATGACCTACCTTAATACAACTTTAATTGCAGATTACAGATCAATATTTAGTACATTCAAATCCTTCTGATCAATAATTCACTTCAGATTCAATACTTTATCAACTTACTGTCTGTCGGTAACTGCTCTTTGTAGCTCAGTAAATGTTGTGCAGCTCGGTTCTCACTAACCAGTATGATCAGAATACATGAAACCTTATTCACGTGATAATCCTGCAGCTTCTTCTTCTTCCTGGCATTTTCATAAAGAGATTCTATTCTCTTATATAGACGAGTAAATCATTTTCTTCTCCACCATCAGATTTTGCCGCTTATTCACATTCATAGATTTTGCTGCTTAAACTTTCTTAGTACTTGTGTCAATAACATGTTTCAATTTGCTTCATTAGATCTTCTTTAAATTTTGTCAGTCATTGATTTACGTAACAAACATTATCTGTTACCTCAATGTTATACTCTTGCCAGCTCATTAATCTTATTGGCTAAAATAATCATTTAATTCATTCTTTCTTCCTCGGTTAACAAAGAAATGTGCTGGTGACCACTGCTCAGTTAATACTGTGGTCGGTATACACTACACTCCGTCGGTGTATACTAGAAATGCTTCATTTATCGACAACACTACTTTGTGTCTTTCAGCTCTATACTTCATTAAAGATGAATGCAACATAATGAAGTCAATATCATCAAGTCATAGACTCATCAATAAGTTACTCAATGTGTTCCTTATGTTCATCTGTCATGTACATCTTTCCTCATCTAGATTTCTCTGTTCTTCATCTCTTTTCCACTTTTCTTCAGATGTCTCGGTGTAGTAACTTACAAGATAAGTGTTGTCAAACTAGTTGACATCAATGACAACATAATACTAATTTAATCATATTACATATCTAATCAACAACTTCTCAGTGATCTTGTAATCACAAATCCTTCAATCAGATTCCAGATCAGTTGTAGTCCAACAATCTCTCCCTTTGGCATTGATGGCAACTCAAGTAATATGAAATGTGACATACACATACCAAACATACATTCTAAAACTTTATGAATAAATGTTGTAAGTAGAATACACTTAATATGTTTAATCACTTTGTTACTAACTAGCATTAAGTAATACAACTTTACCTTTCTATAGTTGTTCTCTTTTCAGTTATCCTATTCCTGCTTCTATTCTTTGTAGCTGATCTTCAATACTTTGTCTCATTCAAATTGTCTCTCCCTTAGATAATTATCATCGGTGCTTGTTCCTTTTCATATTTTGGTTTATCTCTCCCCTTTTCATTTCATATGGTATGGTTTATCTCTCCCTTTGACAACAATGCCAAAGAAACAAATAAACAATCAACTCTGTAGTAGCCAAGTAACTCTTTGTGATATTTAGTACTTCCTTTGTATCTAAGTATACTGATATCTCATCGGGTCAAGTTCTCAAACTTAATCACAACCTTGAACATGATTCAAAGTGTGAACTATGTTGCATCAACATGAATGATCTTCTGAGAAAAAATTAGCTGATGCAACATCCAAATCACCTTAGTACCAATAGACAAGGGACGGATCCCAAGTCTAGTCTTCAAGTATTCAAATGTGTCCTTCGGTAGGGGCTTTGTAAAAATATCTGCAGGTTGTTCTTTAGATGTAACAAATTCCAACTTTACTTGCTTCTCTTGCATGTGTTCTCTTAAGTAATGATACTTAATAGATATATGCTTTGTCTTAGAGTGCATCATAGGATTCTTTGAAATATTAATAGCACTAGTGTTGTCACAGTATATAATCACCGGGTCAGTGATTACCTCATTCATTCCTTCCAACACTTGTTTGATATATGCAATGTTTGAATAGTTAATAGTAGTAGCAACATACTCTACTTTAGATGTAGACTGAGAAATACAAGCCTGCTTTTTATTTGTCTAGGTTACAGGTCTTTCACCAAAGAAAAATGCTCCTCCAGTGGTGCTTTTTCTATCATCCACATTTCTAGCCCAATCAGCATCGGTGTAAACTTTCAATTCACAGTTCCCTTCCTTAGAATACCATAATCCATAATTTTATGTTTTCTTCAACTATCTTAAGATCCTTTTTGTAGCTATCATGTGTGATTCTCTAGGGTTAGCAGAAAATCTTGCAACAATTCCCACAACACGTGCTATATTTGGCCTACTGTGAACTACGTACATTAACTTGCCAATCATAGATTGGTAAAGTGTCTGATTTACCTCAGTAGTTTCATCCTCC
The DNA here is from genome assembly GCA_027943335.1 of Chamaecyparis obtusa. Lineage (NCBI taxonomy): Eukaryota > Viridiplantae > Streptophyta > Pinopsida > Cupressales > Cupressaceae > Chamaecyparis > Chamaecyparis obtusa. Next base: position 66,386 of record BSBK01014049.1, read on the forward strand.
TTTGTCAATTTGCATCCAGTGGCCATCAGTGTTCCCACAGGTTTAGCATCTTCCATGCCAAATGTCTTTAGTACTTCCTTTATGTATTTAGATTGTGTGATGAAAATGCCATCACTCTGCTGGATCACTTGTAGTCCAAGAAAGAACTTAATCTCTTCGAACATAGACATTTCAAATTCCTTTTGCATTTCATTAGCAAATGCCTTGCAGACAAGATCTGAGCCACCAAAGATAATATCATCAACAAAAATTTCAGCAATGATAATAGTATCATTAGTATCACCTTTCACATACAGATTGTTGTTTTCACTTGTTCTAAAAAATCCAATACTTAACAATTAAGTATACAGTCTTTCATACCATGCTCTTGGTGTTTTCTTTAGTCCATATAAAGCTTTATGTAATCTACATACCATGTCTTTATTGTCAGGATCAACAAATCCTTCAGGTTTTTCAATGTAGACTTCTTCTTCAAGTATACCATTCAAAAATACTGACTTCACATCCATTTGATAGACTTTGAATTTCTTATGTGCAGCATATGCAAGTAGCATTCTAACTCCTAATCTAGCAACTAGTGCAAATGTCTCACCATAGTCAATGCCTTCTTCCTATGCATATCTCTTGCATACTAATCTAGCTTTATTTCTTGTAACTTCACCATTTTCATTCAATTTATTCCTGTATATCCACTTAGTACCAATAACATTCTTATCTTTCAGTCAGTGTACTAAGGACCAGGTTTTGTTCTTTTATATTTTCTCTATTTCCTCCTTCATTGCATTAACCCATTCTTCATTCTCTAATGCAACTTTCATAGTTTTAGGTTCAAATTCACAAATTAGACATGTACCTTGTCTTGTTTTTCTTCTAGTTTGCATTCCAACATGTCTGTCTCTAATGATTTGTGTTTCAAGATGATGTCTCCTGACAAAACTAGCCAAGAAATGATTTCTCCTTTCTTATTCATCCTGCTCAGGGTCATTTCCTTGCTCGACAACTTGTTCATGTTCATTGGTTTGTGGTACTTGTTGTACTGCATTATTTCCCTGCTGACTGGTTGTTAAAGCTTGCAATGTTGGTAGATACTCTGGATGTTCAATGTAAGTGAATCTACCATAGTCTTTTAGTTCTTTTGTATTTTCCTCTATGTATTTGTCATCAAACTCATCAACACGAACATTAGTACTTTCAACAATCTTATTTGTAGCCTTATTCAAACATTTGTATGCTTTACTTGTAGTGGAATATCCAAGAAATATTCCTTCATCTCCTTTAGAATCAAATTTACCATTTCTCTTATCTTTCAAGATAAAGCATTTACTTCCAAAAATTTTGAAATAACTCATAGTAGGTTTGTGACCAAACCATAGTTCATAAGGTGTTCGGTTGGAGTCCTTCTTTAGTTGTACTCTATTAAGAACATATACAGTTGTGCTAATAGCTTCCCTCCAATATGTTTGAGCAACATTCTTCTGTATCGTCAATGTTCTAGCACAGTCAATTATTGACCTATTCCTTCTTTCAGCAATGCCATTTTGCTGAGGTGTCCTCGGTGCAGATACCTGCCTCTTGATTCCATGCTCATTGCAAAATTTAGTAAATTCATCAGAGATAAATTCACCTCCTCTATCAGATCTTAAGAACTTTATTTCCTTACCGGTTTCTTTTTCTACCTTAGCTTTATACCATTTAAACATTTTGAAAGCTTCAGATTTCTTTTTCAAGAACATAACAGTCATCAATCTAGTATAATCATCAACAAAAAGAATAAAATATCTATCACCAGAATAGCTCTGAGTTCTCATAGGACAACACAGGTCGGTATGAACCAACTCAAGTATCTTCTTTGTTGAATAGTCCTTGCTTTTAAAACTAGACTTAGTCATCTTACCTTTCTGACATTCGTGGCACATGGCATGATCAGGTTTTGTCAAGTTAGGCAATCCTCTAAATCTTTTCTTTCTACTAATCTTGATCATGTTGTCAAAGTTCACATGGCATAACCTTCAGTGCCACAACCAAGCATCTTCATCCTTTATTAACAAACAAGAAGAATGATCTATATCAAGATAGAATAGATTACGTCTAGATTGTGTACCAGTTTTGACAAGTCTTCCTCCATCATCATAAATCTTCACCTTTTTGCTCTCAAAAGCCATTCGGTGGCCTGAATTGTTTAGCTGAGCCACACTTATCAGATTATAGTTTGGTCCATCTACCCAATATGTATTTTCACATTGTAATCTATCATTGATCATCAATGAGCCTTTACCTCTTACCATACAAGGTGCATCATTTCCCATTCTCACAAATCCTCCATTATATTCAACAAGATGATCAAACTTCTCTACATCATCAATCATATGATGTGCGCAGCCACTGTCTATGATCCATGTATCATTTCTACTTACTTTAGAGATCAGTGTTGTCTCTTCATGTTTCTCTTCCTCTTCTGAGTCATCTTTCATAGCAAAAAATACAACTTCTATATCATCATCAAAATCAGATTCAGTTTCAATATCTTCGGCTATGTAACATAAATTTTTTCCTTTTTCATCTTGGTTGTCTCTGTTGTTGTGTCGGTAACCTCTGTTGACTCTTCTCCCATAGCTTCCTTCAGATTGGTCTTTGGATCTCTCATCATCTTTCTTCTGTGGACATCTAGCAGTGATGTGATCGACTTCCTTACAATTGAAGCATGCTAGAGGTAGCTTACCTCTATACCTTCCTTTTCCTTTGGGCAATCTTCTGTCCATAAGTGCTTCAAGCTCATCAAGTTCATCATCAGTATTGTCATCACTATCACAATTCTTACTATTCCTACTAGACTTTCCAATCTTTAGAGAAGACATGAAAGTGGATTCAACAGAAGGAACAACACTATTATCAAAATTGTTTAAGTCAAAGGTTGTAAGTTTACTAATCAGAGTGTCAAGAGTGAGGTTGGATGTATCTCTTGTTTCATAAATTGCAGAAATCCTGATTGCATAAACTGGTAGCAAAGTTTTGAGAATCTTGCTTATCACTGTTTCATCATCAATCACTCCATCAAATGCTCTAATAGCATGTACCACTTTTTTGAGTCTATTTGAATATTGGACAATGTTCTCTCCTTCTTTCATTCTCATTTTATCAAATCTCCCTCTTAGACTTTCAGCTCGGGCTCTTTTGACATTCAGATCTCCACTGTAGATTTGTGCTAATTTATCCCACATTCCTTTAGAAGTTATGCATGACTTGATATCTTCAAATTTAGAGTCAGTACAGGCAGCAGCAAATTCCATCATAGTAACATTGTGTTCATGCTTATCCTTGAGTTGATCAACAGTTAGGGCACTAGTGGGTGGTTGTATGTAGCTATTTTGCATTAGATCTAGTGCTGAGTTCCCAATTCCAGATATGTGTAGCTTCATTCTGCTTTGCCATACTGTGAAGTTCTCTTTATTCAGTTTCGGTACTTCCCTCTTATACATCTTGAGACCTTTATGCTTAAGTCTTTAAAACTCTGTTCCAAGCAACGTAGCTCTGATACCAATTTTCAGAATAACTGAGAGGGGGGTGAATCAGTTATCTGGTGTCCCAAAACAAAATGTATAATCCAAAACAATTTCTTCTATTTTTTCTCGTCGGTAAGCAATAATAACTCTTACTATTTGTGCTTTTATTGATTACCAGTCTAATACTTATAACTATTTACCGATCAAATCTAATATGTAACATGCAAAGTATGATAACAAACAAATATCACAATCAACACATAACACAAGAGATTTAACGTGGAAACCCTGTAAAGGGAAAAACCACCTGGGACCGGCAACCCAAAATTGTTCACTCTTTTGAAGTGAGGTTGGTTAAGACCCAACCCTGTTAAAGGTTACAAACACATTGTCAGGTGTGACCTTGTTAGAGGATTTTAGACTAGAAGTTATCATCCAACCAACATTCACTATGGGGTTGACAGGATAACAATGTTCATTCTATGAATGATACATCATAAGACTTTTAGAGTCCACTCGGTTAAGAGATTTAGACTGTATACAATGGTTAAATATGTAACAGTAAAATGACTTGCCTTAATACAACTTCAATTGCAGATTACAGATCAATATTTAGTCCATTCAAATCCTTCTGATCAATAATTCACTTCAGATTCAATACTTTATCAACTTACTGTCTGTCGGTAACTTCTCTTTGTAGCTCAGTAAATGCTCTGCAGCTTGGTTCTCAGTAACTAGTATCATTAGAATGCATGAAACCTTATTCACGCGATAATCCTGCAACTTCTTCTTCTTCCTGACATTTTCATAAAGAGATTCTATTCTCTTATATAGATGAGTAAATCATTGTCTTCTCCACCATCATATTTTGCTGCTTATTCACATTCATAGATTTTTCTTCTTAAACTTTCTCGGTACTTGTGTCAATAACACATTTCAATTTTCTTCATTAGATCTTCTTTGAATTTTGTCAGCCGTTGATCTGCGTAACAAACATTATCTGTTACCTCAATGTTATACTCTTGCCAACTCATCAATCTTATCAGCTAAACTAATCATTTAATTCATTCTATCTTCCTCGGTTAATAAAGAAATGCATCGGTGAACACTGCTCAATTAATACTACGGTCGATATGCACTACACTCCATCGGTGTATACTAGAAATGCTTCATTTACCGACAACACTACTTTGTGTCTTTCAGTTCTATACTTCATTAAAGATAAATGCAACATAATGAAGTCAACATCATCAAGTCATGGAATCATCAATAAGTTACTCAATGTGTTCCTTATCCTCATCTATCATGTACATCTTTCCTCATGTAGATTTCTCTATTCTTCATCTCTTTTCCACTTTTCTTCAGATGTCTTGGTGTAGTAACTTACAAGATAAGTGCTGTCAAACTAGTTGACATTAATGACAACATAATTCTAATTTAATCATATTACATATCTAATCAGCAACTTCTCAATGATCTTGTAATCACAGATCCTTCAATCAAATTCTAAATCAGTTGTAGTCCAACAATGTCCATGCAACATATATAGAGGGCTTATTGTATAATACTTCCACACATGCTACTTTCCATATGTTGTCATCAATGACAAACATACAGTCAGTACTGGCCTATTGGCAAATCTCCAATAGCTTCTAGTGAACTCCCTTGTCTAAGGAGGTGACTTTCAGCTACCATTGATCCACATCACCTTACATGTTATTATTACTATGCGAAGTATGTACTAAATTTTCCCTTTCTTTGTTATTTTTGCTTCTATATTACATGTTTTTATTTTTTTAGTCTATTGTTAAGTTTTAAATTATTTTTTATGCAAATATATATGTTCTTTTTATAATTTTTAAATGTTGTATTGCTAAAAAAAAGAAATAGCATATTTTTAAAAAAAATTAGAAAAATGTTAGAAAATTTTTAGAAAATCTTAGAAAATTATAAAAAATCTCTAAAATTCTTTAATAAAATCTCTAAAACTCTTTAGAAAACCTTAGAAAAAATTAGAAAATGTTTTGAAAACTCTCTCTCTCTCTCTCTCTCTCTAATTAATATTAAATTTTTATGCAATCATTCTCTTTGATAGATTTACAATCTATGTATGTATACAATGTACTTGATCTATGTTGTCCTTTACAATCTATGGACATGTGTCAATTATAAATTACCTAATCTACAATCTAATTTAGGTAAAGTACATGTTCTTGGTAGTGATATTATTATTAAAAGAATATTTAATATTTCATCATTAAAAAAATTTCATGCACATATGTTAGATTTAAATATTGTTTTTAGTTAATGAAATGCTTTTATTTATCATATTTATTTTCATAACACACATTACACTTGCATAATTTTTAAGAGAACATCTTACCCCTACATGGTCAATTTTGCTCATGTCAGTGCAAAAATAGTTCATATGGTTGATGTCCCTGATATTCAGGCGAACGTTCATTACACTAATTTACAAATATTGAGAAACTAAGATCTTCCATAAAGCTATTTGTTAGCATATATAGGAACATCAAAAAGACTATTTTGAATAGTTTAGAGAAACTTAGGGATCACTTCAGAGATCATACCTCTTATACCCCAAGATAGTACATGAGATTTTTCAAAGGTTGAGAGAAGAGATCTCAGGTGATGTGTCCATCAACACAGTCCAACTAGATGTCCCAAAGCATATCATGAAGTGAGAGATATTTTCAAATTATAATAGGAAGGCCAAGGTGAAGGCCTACTTGGTGATGCAATGTGAGGGTCCATAGATAGCCACTCTTAAATATACTCATATTTTCTCGCAACACATGATCATTATCCTAATAATGAATAGAATCCTCTATATTTTTTGTTGTAGTTGTATGTTGAGGTTCATTTGGGCCTCAATGTTAACTACCTTGATCTTCTAACTTATTTTGGTTAGTGGCATGATAGAGTTATAGACTATGATTAGTATTGCAGGGATGATCAACCTAAACCAGCACATAGACACTTTTTTGGGAAGTAATTCATTGCCATAACACCATCCATAGAACTTACAATAGGTATAGTAGTCATTTCTTTCTAGAGGGAACAAATTTATAGGATTGGTGAGATTGCCTCAATAGCTAGTACCATTTCATCTTATATACTAGGCAGATTTATTTTGAGTTGAGCACAATCGAGAGAATTTTCAGGGGAATCCTCTAGTATAGGGAGTGATGATCCTAATAGAGCTTTTGTCATCCCAACAAAACACGATTCATGAACTATCTCAAGAGCTCAACAACAGGTTGCTATGTGTTATTATTTGCTTGGGGATATTTTACATCCATATTCTTATATTGTGTACACTATGAAAAGGGGTTAGTAGTGCAACATATAACATACTAAGTGAATTACTTCTCCATTTCATGAATTGCACATTAGGAAGGAGAAATGCCCCAAATAGGCTCAAGATGTGGCTCAATCTCTAAATGGAGACAATGTCTTTCCTTAATTAAATAATGTAATAGAAATGAAATGGGAATGATTATGTAATATAATTGATTTATTAGAGAATCTACTAAAAGGATTATCAAAATAGACTGATATAGCTGATAGTGAGCTGGAACTAATTAAAACATAAATCAAAAGATAAAACTGACCTACTCCAAACATTTTAGTAAAAAATGGTAGGGATGAGGTGAAACTCAATCTGTCCTGATAGTTTTGGATGAAATTTTCATAGAATCTGCAATTGTTCTCAATGGGTTTTCCTTGGTCAAAACCTTGTTTAGGGATCAAACTTGAAATATGATAGAAATTACAAAAAATAAAGAATGTAAAAAGGAAAATTGCTGATTTATCTTACATAAACCCTCATGAATGGATGTAAAAATTTCTCAAATACATGAAGATGCTTGAATGTACTTTGAATCCAATGATTTGACCTTGGAATGTAATGTAGAATCAAAGATTCCCTCACAAAAGCATTGATAAATGATTGCCACTCCAAGATCTAGAATGTACATATGATTGATAACCACATGCAAAGGATATAACAACTAACAACTAACAACTTATTATGCTATGAAACATACTAACTAAATAATAAAAATGATGCTATGATATTTTTAAAAAATCTGTGTAATTCACTTCCTAGCTATCTTTCCTCCTTATCTAAATTATTTTGTTTTTTATATAAGCAATAGAAAAAAAGGGTGCTGACCTATAGAACAAAATGCTAACTAAGTAATTAATAGAGATTTAATCACCAAAGAAAGCAACATGAAGCATAGAAGTCTACCACAATCAAAAGGAAAGAAATAGAAAAAACAAGCACCACAACATAATGAGAGTTTTGAAAAAGTTTAGCTTTAACCAAGCCAGGTGCCACACAGGGCTAAAACCCCAAATCATAGTATAGAGCATATGAAAGTAAATAAAACATAACCAAAAAGGAGGCAAGGAACTAGCAGCAATCACCATCCTCCTGCTCACGAGAACGCACAGCACTAATTTCCAGTCCATAAGCACTTCGACAATAGAATATTGACCCACTCCTCATTGAGGAAGTTGAACAACTCCCAGTTATTTTTAACAGCTTCTGTATCCTCCAAGGCCTTCTCATTGAGGAGGAAAAGAGTAGTGACAGAGGCATGTATAACCTTAAGCGCAAATTTACTCACATCCTTCAACCGCTTATTTGTGGCTTCCAAGTCCTTAGTGAGTTTCGAGACTGTGCTTTCCATGGTATCGACCTGGTACTTAATTTTTCCCATCAAGCTGCTACCAATGTGACCTTTGTTCTCACTAGGGTCTTTTTCCTTCACTTCCTCCATGGCCACATTGGTTTGGGTATCTCCCTCAGGCTTAATTTCCACCTCGTCAGTGTCATTGCTAGGACTCTCTTTACTAGGAGAACCAACAGAACCTTCATCCTGATCAGAAACCTCCTCCTTGGACATGAGCTCTTTGATGGCTTTTTTTCCCTGTTCTTTAGCAAGGTAGGTAGAGCGGCGAGTAGAAGTAAGAAGGGGCTCAGAAGCATGGCCACAGTTGAGGTTAATCACAATCTTTTTCTGATTCTTGGGAGGGGGCAGAGAGTTGTCTCCTAGGTTAAGGGAATGCTTCAAAGAGCTAGGGGTGGGTTGGGTTTTAGAAGACATAGGACTAGAAGTAGGGGTCACATCACCCTTAGACTCAGTGGGAGTGGGGATGCCCTAGTTAAGGGAAACCAATGGCGACACGGGATGAAGAGAGGAGTGTGAAACTTGCGGAGGTGGAGCAAGGCAAAGGGCACGGTGAAAGTTATAAAGGCAAAGGATGAGGCCCTGATGAAGATAAATAGGATTTTTACCGAGGGAAATGGCTTCATTAACAGTCTTCACATTAGCTTCTAATGAATGCATCAGGAAGAAAGGGAAAGAAATTAATAGCTTGTGACATAAATGATTTAGAAAGGGGAGGTGATAGTTATAAAATGTACCAAATCTACCTCCAAAGTAAAGTACATCACGAGCTTACACATTTTTTGCTAGAACTCCGGGAGCTCTGTAACAATGTAGCCACCATTTATTGGAGGGGGTGTGGGATCATCCTTGAATAATTGCACAAATTTCATCTTCGCCTGGGTCTTAGCCATATTTTTCTACTTCCTACCAATCGTCGGTATACCCGTAGCCTACCCAATAACCTCTTCATTGACCTGGAAGGTGATGCCATTGATGGTAACTTTCCTATCATTCTAGGTCTTGGCCACCTTTTTGGAGATCATCTCATCATGGCCTTGGAGGCATTCCATGAATGACATAATACCTCCCTCCTTGTAGAAGTACATAACCATGGGATCCGAGGAGAACTTGTCCTCAATCCAGTCCGGCTTGATTATTTTTCTATCACCACCCATTTTCTTCCTATCAGGCCATCTGTAGAGGAAACCAAAAACCAGAGAGAAGCCTGGGGGAAGATTTCTCTCACTAGCCTTAGCTCTTTGAAAAAACCCACAACACATGTTACAAAAGTTGAAAGGAAAGCTAGACAGGGATTTAGATGTCATGTCAATTTGCAAAGAGTGATTAAGGCTTTGAATATCTTGGAGTTTGTAAAGCCTAGCCATGAATGCCACCGTGGTTAAAATGTGAGATGTACACATTAACCCAAACTTACAATAATAATTATCCTGCAAAAAATCTGCGTCGTATCTTTCGCCAGCCTCCAAAGATTTAATGCCGAGAGCCCATTTGAAATAATGATTATTTTTAGAAGCGCGATTCATGGCCACCAGCCACATCAGCCATGTCATACCCATATCGTACTTAGAATACCACAAGGTGTCTCACCCAAGCTTTCCTTTTTAAACTTCATGAGTTTCAAAATTAGTTTCTCTCATTTCCTGCCTTAGCAAGTCTTGAGTTTTGTGGGGTAGCTGACTAATAGCTCTCCAACATTTAAGCCCCTCTAGATGCAGACTGGTAGCAGCCATGGCATCAACAACCGTATTTCCTTCCCTATAGATGTGCATGGTGGTAACTCTGTGTAAGCTATCCATAATGCCCCAGATATCTGTCAAGATGCTATCCACTTTCTAGCTAGCATTACAATCATCCTTGGAGGCATGAATTATGAATTTGGAGTCACCTTCAACTTCAATGTTGGTGCAGCCAATGGACACAACAATTATCAATCCCCAAAGGAGAGCCATGCCTTCTACCTAGTTGACAGTGTGGTTTTGAAGGGGTCCAGTATAGGCTACCAATAAGCAACCATTGTGATCATGAATGACACTCCCACTAGCTTGGAACAAATTGTGAACCGAACCATCAAAATTCAACTTATGCCAGGTAGCATGGGGAGGAGTCCAGATAGTAGCATTACGAGCAACAATTTTGGATCTGTCAAACTTGGCAAACCCCTTATCCAATCCCGAATTCATAGAATTTTTATGATCCTAGGTTGAAGGTGGAAAATAGGGAGTCTTCCAGTGGGTGACAAGTAAGCTTTCCTGAAGCAATTTTAGCCCAATTTGAAACACCACCATGCTATTCAACTCAGCATCTCTGAAGATCCTATTATTGCATTCCTTCCAAAGGAACCAACAGAAAATAGGTAGAGCCTGGTTCCACATGATCTTTATTAGAGGGTGGTGTGAGGGAGAGAGCCAGTTATGGAAAAGATCACATATACCCTTATTAGGAGTCCACTGGATGCCAAGGTGAGTTAAAATTTTCTGCCACACCTCAGACGCAAATTCACAGTGAATAAATAAGTGGTTTATGTTTTCCTCTTCTTTCTTACATAAGCAACATCTGTTGTCAAGATTAAACCGCCTCTTAGTGAGGTTGTCCAGAGTAAGAATTTTCCCATGTAGCATTGTCCACCAAAAGAAGTTGACCTTAGGGATGAGTTGTGGTTGCCACACATTTTTCTAGCAAGTAGCGTCAGCAAGAGCTGTTGTAAGCTGATTATAGGTAGATTTGACAGTGAAGCCACCGTGAAGGGTATGATGCCAAAGGAGTCTATTAGGCCTGTCAAAAATGGGAATGCAGATAGAGTGGATTAAGGTAATGAGGTTAGCAGCCAAATTAAGGAGATCCAGTCTATCCCTCAGGAAAGGGGTAATATCAATCCATCTACCATTTGTTATGAAATTGGAGACCATGCTACCCACTCCCTGGGTAAGAGTGTTTCTTAATTGGGAGAAACGAGTGGCAACAAGAATACCATCAAGAAGCCAAGGGTCCTCCCAAAACCTAATGTCCCTACCATTACCTAATTTCCATAGAGTCCCTTTCTCCAGAGTACTTCTATTTTTGAGGATATTGTTCCATATTTTGGAACCTCTCGGATGCCCTTGTTCCATAAAGAGCTTACAAAAGCATCCCCCATCAATGTATTTGGCCTCCATGATTTTACACCAGTCTACAAAACTCGAAACCATTTGCCAGGACAACTTGGATAGCAGGGCTCTATTGAGGTTGTTAATTCTTCTTAGCCCTAGGCCCCCCATATGTTAATTCTTCTAAATTATTTTGTTATAGCCATGTATAGATGAACAATTTTGTAATACAATCTAATATAATCATGGTTAAAGGCTCCAATGAATGACTATTCAACAATACAATCAAATAAAGAAACTCACAGCTTGATGAAACAACTAGTTACACTCGCAAAGACATTGCATTTTTAAAATAGGATTCCAACATGTTTGGGTTAAACCATTTTATTGCAATGTACACATTACATATATATCAAAAGATATTATAGTAAAATATCATACCCCAACTTAATTCTACTTTGTAAATGCTATTTTCTAATGAACAAGTAAAGATAGTATGCACATCAACTTTATGTAGTTTGTCCTCAAATTTATGTCGCTTATCATTCGTCAAATTTGAAAATTGCTTATTCTAATGCTCTTATGATTTTAGAACATAATATTTAAATTATCATTGTAATATTATATATTTTAATAATCTATAATAGTTTTTAAAGAAATTTGACAACACATTGTACATTTCATAGGACATATACTAAAAAGGTCATTTGTTACCAAACTATGCTTGATAGAAAATTGCTTGTTGACGTTTTTCAAAGTTTTGCATTAAAATATTATGAATTATTTGTTTATTTGTAAAACATATTTTTAACATCTGCAAATGTGTCCTTTACATGTGTACAATTTTTATTGATGAAAAAAGGATATTTTAATATTTACACAAAAAATATGTAACAAAATGACACCTAATCATTTTAAAATTATTTGTAACATCTATAAATGTGTCCTTTACATGTGTATAGTTTTTATTGATAAAAAATGAATATTTTACTATTTTTACAAAAAAATCTAATAAAATGACACCTAAGCATTTAAAAAAAAAAAAAGTTAAAAAAGATCTCTCTTTGAAATATGTGATTTCCACAACAATAAATTAAATTTGTCTAAAAACAATAGTGTGTAAACTACAATAGAAATGCTAGAACTTCTATTACTATACATGGTTAAGATTTTGTGGATAAGCCACATTTACATGAAGTTACACTACCTCTCTTTTTGAACTTTTCCATTGTCACTACAAGTTTGGCACATCATCAACATACTTTTGATCGAGTTAATTTCTCTCCTTAAAAATTGGTGTTATTTGAAATCATGTGCAAATCAACTCTTCCTAAAGAATTTGATACCTAATTGTTGATGATCATGCATTCCTCATCCTTATTCATTGATAGTATAGTATCAAAAGTTGGATCAAGATTAAACTAAACCATTAGAGGCAATCTCTTATCTTGCAATCTCAGTATTGACATAAGAAATAAGTTTGGATAATTGATTTATGATATTTTCTACATAAGACAAAGTAAGATCAATTGAAACTTACAAAATTCTATCACATTTTTGGCAAGTCTTGTAGTGTACGGTAAAATAGAGCATATCAAGATTGTAACATATGGAATTTCTTATTAATTAGAATTCTTGTTTTAGGAATGCCCAAAAATGAATTGCAAGTCTTAAGATCTATACCTAAATACAAGGAATAAGATTGCTCATTAGTTTAAAGTCTTGGTTGTAGTAGGACAATTTACTTAAGAATGTTGCATGTTCAATAATGTGGCTCACTACAAAAATATACATATTATTTATAGTTAAATTTACATTCACATGTTAACTAATGTTTAAGCTTAAATAACCTATCTCCACGATATAGTCTACTTACATTATTCTATCAAATAAAATTAGTCGTCGCTTCCGCTGTCAGTATCGCTCTGGTCTGCTTGCTTGTTTGATAGTGCAGGGCACTGAATTTTCAGAATTTGAGGTTGCAGCTTCCCTTCCAGCATTAGCACCACTTTCCCATGCTTGGCCTCATTTCCTCATCATTTTGAATATATAACAACCCTACAATACTTGCTCTTCTTACATCTTCAATATCTCTCTCCTCTGCAATACCCTCCTCTACAATATTAATTGTGTTGCCACTGTAAATTTGATTTTCAATCCATGATAGAAAGTAATATTGACTAGAATCTTGCACATTTAAATCAAGATTCCTTCGACAATAAATAATTTCAATAGTGTCATACCAAAACTGTATACATCAACTTTGGGAGTGATTGGAAGACCAGAGATCCACTCTGGAGCTGAAATCTCTACCCACAAGCTTTGCCAACCCAAAATCGGCCAACTTGGGTGACAAATTACCGTCCAGCAGAATATTTTCTGGCTTAACATCACAGTGAATGATTTGATCTCTGCATTCTTCGTGGAGATAAAGTAATCCCCTTGCTATGCCTAACGCGATCTCAAATCGGTTCTTTCAGTTGAGTATCTTCTGTTTACTTTTGGAATTATTTGTGAAGAGTAAGGAGTTCAGAGAGCCGTTGGGCATGTAATCATAAATCAGAAACTTTCTTGATCTTTTTGCACAACATCCTCGAAGCCTTACCAAATTTACATGCTGTATGTTTCCAAGAGAACTGATTTCTGCTCGGAATTGCTTCTCATCTTGTCTTGAACCCTCCATCTTCTTTACAGCCACAATTGTACCGTCTATTAGGCATCCTTTGTACACCGTGCAATCTTCAACTCCATGTAGCTAAACATTCTAAGAAAAGAGCTCGAGGAATCTGTAACCCTCTCCATAGATCGTAGCCACTGCCTCTGCCGATGTCACCGCCACATTACAATTGAGAAGATACCCAAAGGAATGGTAACAGCACCAACAATACCAACCACAATACTTGTAGTTTTGCGTTTGGATGAGTATTTTGGATCAAACTTTGGAAATGAAGAGCCAGCTACTCGAATAAAAACGTTTGAATTGCTTGTTGATGGAAGAGAGTTACGCATGTTCAACAAATCTCCTGACCAGATTTGGCACGGCCCTAAAGGTGGATTGAAAAGAAACGCAGTGCAGGAGCAGTTGAGAATGCAGGCTTTCTGGCATTCTTTCTTTGTGGTTGCAGGATATGAGGATGCGGAATCGGAATCAGGCAACGTGACGCTCGGCCCCAGGAATCCATCCGTGCTGCCATTGTCGGGGTCGCAGTTTAAGGCGCTTCGCGAAACACAGCCACTTGACCACGACTCTGGCACCCAGGAGCGATTGTCTTTTGGGGTGAAACCGTCCACACAACTGCAGAGCTGAAGATTATTGGAGTTGCAGCTTCCATAAGCGCCGCAGAGACCATATACGTCACATTGATCCCTTCGTTCAGACCCGAAAGTGTTCCATGTACTACCGTCATCAAGCAGTGAAAATTGCCGAAGTCCTCCAGTATCTATGATGTAACGTGAGAGGCCATTCTTGATGTTCTTGAATGTATATGTGGCATACAAACCAGACTTATTATCTTCCACGCTGATATTGTAGTAGACCCCCTTGTTCGTCATTTCTGGAACTTGGCTGAAAACATTGACGTCCCAAGTTCGACCGCTTGTCCAGTACTCTTTAGAATTGTTCCATGTTAGCATGAATTGTTTGCCCCCAGATGGGTCCGTATGAAAGGAGAAGAGCCCAGGAGCAGGATCGAAGGAGTTTTGCTACCCACCAAACCTCATCCCTGGCAACCAGGTGTCGACAGGATAGTCGAAACTCTGCCAAACAATTTCAGGTGTATTGTCATCACTGAGCATTACAAAATTACCAGAATCTAATATCACAGCCTGGGAAGGCTTTTTGGTCACATTGACCGACCAAAGAGATTCATCCGTTGCGTCAAACAGTCCCAGATCACCTCCTTCTGAAAGCTTGAAAACGGCATACCTGTTTCTCGCCGGATTCTTCCTGTTAGCCACCCATACATACGTCCTCTCTGTTAAATTGGCATACCAGATGCCGATATACCAGTTATTGGTTCCATTTGTGTTGAAGAAACCCAATTCCAATGTGCCATTCTTTGAAATTATTGTCTGATTTCCAGAAATTGAGGTGTTCGAGGACAGAGTATCTCTGCCCTCGACTGCACCAACATAACTTTTCTGTTGAATAAACACTGTAAATCCAAAAAAAACGCTCATGCAAATTATTTCCTTGATTTTCCCCATCGCTGAAGTGTTAGAGATGGAACGAACCTCCCTCTAGAGTTGAAGTACAACAGAAATGCTGAAGCAGAAATCCCACAGAAAGAGAAAGGTGCAAAACTTAGGCTAGCGCTTTAAATTTAATGGCCGCAAAACTGTATTTAATAATTTTAAATTGGATATTTGGGAAGATCGTATTAATGAATTGTGACATTAACATTGGACTAAAAAAGTTTGAATGACTAACATGTAAAAATTTCAAAAGTCAAATGTGCAAAGTCCGTCATCGTGGAGAGATAAGAGAGAGGGAGCCGGCTATGCAGCCGACAAATTCCCCCCGCATAGCCGGCTTCTATATATACATCGACGCCTGCATACATACCTGCATCGCTGACGTAGTGTCAGTTTGGCTGCAATTACCAGTACTAATGATGGCGCTCCTCCCGATGGAATTAATTTTCTTTTACAATTTTATTTTTTTTTGAAAATCTGTAATACTTTAGAAACTATTCTGATTTTTTATCTATAAATACACTCTGTAAAATATGAATTAATTTTTTTAAATATATCTTATTAATCTTATATAAATAAAGATAAAATATAATATTAAAAGAAAAACTTAGTAAAAATAGTTTTTAATTTTCAGTTATTTTTTTATAAAACTAAATTTTTTAATTTAATTATATACCTATTTTTTATTTTTTTAATTGAAAAAAATATTTATAAATACAAAATTTAAAGAAAAATTAAGTGTCTTTGAATTATATCATAATATAATAAATATTATTTATTTATTCACATTATGTTATCATAACTGATAATTTTATTTTATATTTTTAAAAAATATTTCATTAGTTAAAAATTAATATTTTATTTTTAAATTATTTTTTAAAGTTTATATACAATTTTTTAATAAAAACATTTTATTATTATCAATGAATCTTTATCATTATTTATTGGAATTAGTATAATATTATATTTTAATATTTAATATAATACTATATTTTTAAGTTAAAATATTATTTAAATACTTTGAATTAATAATAATAATAAATTAAATACAGAATATCATGTTAAAATCTATTATTCAATATATTATGATATCACATATTAAATTAAATATTCTAAATATATAATCTATATATATTATAATATAATATAATTAATGTATATAATATATTTAGCATTATGAATTAAATGTTAATATAACATATTATTATTATATAATAAATAAAATTTAATAATATAATCCAATTAAACCTTGAAATAACAAAGAATTTTAACATTGGAACATGTAACATATATAATATAAAATTTCAATAGTATATTAAAAATTTAATAATTAAATATATTGTATAATCAAATTATAATATTATATTATTATTTTTAATAATTTGATATAATAACTTCTAACTCGCATTATCATCAACATATAGGCTTTATGCTTCTACTTTCAAGATTTGTAATCTATATACATGCTTGGTTGCATAAAAAATATTAAATGTTTCTACAACACATAACTACAGGTTATTAATTTTTAATTAGATAAAATATTTTTTAAATATTAAAAAAATTGTCAATTATGATTACATAATGTGAATAAATAAATAATATTTTTAAAATTATGATATAATACAATTAGTTTTTCTTAATTTTTTCTTAAATGTCTTTAATTCATACATATTTTAAAAAAAATTTAAATATTTTTTTCAATTTAATATTTTTAAAAATATGCGTATAATTATATAAAAATTTAGTTTTATAATAATTTAAAAAATACTAGATTATAATTGGTCTAATTACAATTTAACTCTCAATTGATGCAATAGTATTTATTATGTATATATTAGTCTATATAGTATAACTACTAATAATTAAAAAAATATCTTATTGTCCTATCAACTTTAAAATTTTAAATTATCTAAATAGATAATATAATCATAAAAAAATTAAAAATTATTTAAACATATTTACTAAAATAAATAAATTTTATGAATCTAAATTTTAAAAATTTGAAATTAAATGAGGATATTGGATAAATAGTAAACTAAAACTTAAAATATATAAGGAAAGTTAGAATAAAAAAACTAAGAGTCCCCTAATAGTTGTTGTTTTAAATAGTCTTATAGCGCTCACAATGCGTATAAAAGAAAGATTGAAATTTAAATTAAGTAAAAACAATTTAATTTTTTATATATATTAGTAAAATAAAAAATTAATTTATTAATATATTAATAATTTTTTAATTTTTAATGATATTTATATGTTTAATTTTTAAATTTTTATTATTTAATCATTATTATATTATATGTTATTTAGTGAATTTATTAAATATATTGTATATAAATTTTAATAATGATATTATTTAATTTCTAAGAATTATTAAATACATATATAAATAATGATTCATAATATCTAAATTTAAAAAATAAAGTTGAAAGAAAAATCTAGAATACTAGTTTTTATTTTTCTAAATAAATATTGAATTATTTAGCCTTGAAACCAAATATAACTTTAATAAACTTATAATTTATTGTGATATAGAATACTTAGCACTAAGTGTTCTACCTACTATCAAATTTAACCTAAGGGGATACTTAGGTTTTTTTTCAAACATTCGTAAATTTTTAGGTTTTTTTTCAAACACTCGTAAATTTTTAGACATTTTTTTAAAAATTTGGTTTAGTCATAGCCACAGAGAGACATAATAAAAAAATATGAGTGTACTCTGCAATTTATTTTATAATGATACCTTTACTAATAACATTATAAGTACATTGTAATGTATATAATTATATTATCATATAGATTTAAAAATAATTTTTTATTTTTTTTTATTAGTTAAATAATAAATTGATAGATTAAAAAAATATAAAGTTTAAATAGCATTTATATGTGTATTAATTTTATTATATTATTTAGTAATTTTAATAAATATATAGTATGAAATTTAGACAAAAATATTGTGTTGATCATTGGTTAATTATATGTTTATTTTAATAATACTATTATTTAACAATTAAAAGTGTACTCTTCAATTTATTTTATAATGATACCTTTAGTAATAACATTATCAATACATTGTAATGTATACACTTATATTATAATTTGGCTTTAAAAGTATATATTTTAATATTTTTACTAATAAATCATATACTATTGATAAAAAATAATAAATCATAAATCTAATTTTTAAAATAATTCTAATTAATATTAATAATTATTATATTATGTAATTAGTTGATTTTAAGATATATTATATGATTTTTTTAATAATTTAATAATCATTTATATAAAATAAAAACATGGACCGCTTGGATGGACACTTATGATGATGTGATGCATTAGCCATTGGGGCCCCTTGTCTCTTTAATGTTATTCTGTAATTAGACTTTGATCTTCTCATTCTTCCTCTCGTGATGAGGCTTGGCCTCTTGTAATTACTTTTTGATACTTTGCGATCTCCTTTTGTATTGGTGAACTCCTTATACTTAATACAAAAAAAAAAAAAAAACATATAATTTTTTTAAAAAAACATTTAAAAAATTAGTATTATTTATTTATATATATTTTAAAATTTATTAATAAATTATATAATTAAATGTTATAGAATTTATAATTTTATCTATTTTGATAATAAGTATGTTATAACATATATTTTAATTATGTATTATTAAAAAAAAAATTAATTCTAAAATAATTAAATTATTAAAAATATATTATTGTTTATCTATATATGTACTTTTAAAATTTAAATAATGTTTCTATTTGATAGAAAATAAACAATTGTTCTCTATTATTAAGTGAATACGTATCAAAATGTGTTGCTATGCTTTTCAAAAAGATTGTGTTCAAATTTTTTTAATTTTTAACATTAACATTTTTATTTAATGTAAATTAATATAATTATAATTATAATAATGAAGAAATTATAATTTTACTTGTCATTTTAGTTTACTTGTTATAAAGTGAAACATTAAAAAAAACATGTAGAATTATTAAATTATTATATAATAACATTAAATATAAAATTAATATATTTTGATTTAAATATTAATATTTTGTAAAGGAAAAATAATAATTATAAACAAATAAAATCACATAATTAATTTACATAAATATTTGTTAATATATAATTAATATATAATAAAATATAAATTAAACACTTTAAAATCATGAATACAAATAAATATATATTATAATATCATAAATTTTTATTCAAATTATAATATTTTGTAAAAAGTAATACATAATTTTTCCTTTAAAATAATATTAATATAAAACTAGAATCCTAAAGAAAACTCTATAAAATTTTATATTTTAATTACTTGAAATGTTTGTGCAGGGGTAAATTGACATTCGGTAAGTGAATCAACTCCCAATAATTCCAATAAATGTACTCCATCTTCATGTAGGTCATCCGAAAGGACTGCTAACTATTGCAGACTGACAATATGCCAGCACGATGCAGAGTGTGGATGGTATGTATAGGGAGCCAACTATGGGTATGGTGGTGGCTGGGGAATTTGTCGGCTGCATAGCCGGCTCCTAAGAGAGAGTGTGACGGGTATGGGAAAGTCATAGGGAATTAATATATGCAAAGAATTTTTGTATTTTATTATTGTAGAAGATTTGAAGTTCGTTACAATGAAAGTAACACTCAATTAATAAGAGAATTAATATGTGAAGACTTTTTGCATTGGTTTTTATCAAATTTGTACCAAGTCTTTCACATTTTTTGATTCTTTTGCAATTGCATCTATTTCATCTGAATACAACTCATATCTACCACCACTAACATTTGACATGACTTAAATAATTTACGAAAGAAACTTTCTTGATCATCAAGCATAATTTTGATGGCATTATAGTTGAATTTTTTTTTAAATATATATAATAATTAAAAATTTAAGTAGATTATATAGTCCTCAAAGTTTTGGTATAT